>JALIZH010032933.1:2820000-3010000 GCA_030522465.1 Rhipicephalus appendiculatus
GCGGGATCCACTTACGCATGGCGTGGTTTCCGCATCGTGTACGTCTAAATTCGCACATGCGTACAGGCTAAAGTCGTTCAGAAAGGCCGGTCGATCGCGAAAATCTCAGCAGCGCTTGCAGGGCCTTCTTCTGCGATGTTGCGTCCTGTCGATGGCGTAAAATTCTTTCCTCTGACAAAAGTCGGTCATCCAACTTGTTGAGCGCGTTGAAAAGGCATAATCGCTGTGCACTATACCGTAGGCAGTCGCAAAATATATGTCCAATTTTCTCCTCATTGCCACTGTGGTCACAGGCTGCGGTGTCGGCCATCCCAATGTGGAAAGCATAGGCGTTGGTAAATGCTACGCCCAACCACAGCCTACTCAAAAGGGTCGCGTCTACTCGGTGAAGCCTCGATGGAACTAGAAGACTTAACGTAGATAGCAGGGGTCTCAAACACGCGGCCCGCGGGCCGCGTGTTTGTTCGTGAGCCACACAGGCCTATATATAATATGTTCGTGAGCCACACAGGCCTGACTCGTTTAAGGCATTGTCTCCGCGAGGCATCCCATGTGTTGACCTTGTTTTAAAACATAACCTTGACAAAAAAAAATTATATGTCAATATCAGCGTCCAGATTTGTGTCATTTTGGAGATCGGTATCAACATGTTGTTGAAATCCTGGCACCAAATCTTCAGAAATGACCTGCATATGAGATGGGAAAGCTTTCTTTTAAATGGCAGCGTTTGCTGGAAAATTGAACATACTGCAACCCCCCCCCCCCCCCCCCAGCTTCTACCACCTTCACTGCACCGGCCCTTGCGGGACTAAATTGCGTGACTGCGGCCCGCTGGCTGAGGCGAGTTTGAGACCCCTGGTATATAGGGTCAAATGACTGCAGTCGGGTTGAAGTGTGGTTCATTCCATTGTGACGTAGTGCGTAGGCGAGCAAACAAGCGGAGCTTCCGTGCAGCGTCGGTCCTAGAAAGCGGTAGTAGGTAGTAGTAGTTCATGGCATTGATTACGTAGAAATGTATACTACTGATTCTGCAGAAGCTTCCCCGAAAAATTAAGTACTGCAAGGGCAAGTAGAAGATTTAAGAAAATTGACATGGAATGAACTCATCAGATCTCCCGAACGGCAGAAATAGTTGGCCATCGTTTCCTGGGCCGAGAGAGTCGCTTCCCGCGTAGCTACCCCGAGGCGCAGGACAGGGGACATTTAGTCGAATAAAGTCGCCCTGGCCGTCCAGAGTGCCGCGATCGGGCCGCCAAGGTAGGCTTGGCGGTCCCTACGTGCGACTAGCCGGGTGGCGCGGGGTTTCTCATGCGTGTTCTCTGGGCCAGAATAAAGTTAAATCGTCATCATCATCATCATCATCATACCACCACCGCCACCTTAAAAAAAGCAGGAGGGGGGGGAAGCAACCCGGCAGCCTTTTCCCCATATGAAAACACTCTGATTGTTAGCGGAATCATCAAAGCCTCTAAAACTTGAGCGAATAATGAAGCATATTACAGGTGTCACCCCTATAGCTCACGGAAACATCCCGTTTCACAAACCTGCGATCTTTTTCTTAATTCCCGTGGCTATTTATAGCATCATAAACTATAGCCATTTTGCCGAGGATATTTGTTTCTCATTTAAAAAAAAAACAAAAATGATCTCGCGACCAAATCCTTAGATGTGGGTGGCATTCAAACTTCTTACTCGAAAATCTGTGGACGTCTTTAACGATGATCGTTCCGCTGAGCGTACAGACAATACTGGACTAGGACAGCGATCACACCGATCAATCGACCATAACGCAATGAAAACTGAAAACGACTGGCTTGTGCGAACGCCTTTGACTGCACGCTGCTGTTCGCGCACGCGCACACATTAACCGCCTTTTCTCTCTTTCTCTCACTGCTTTTTTCATTTCTCTTTCTTCTAGCGTAGGATAGCCAACCAGATACCTTTCTGGTTAACATCCTTGCTTTCTTCTTTTATCTTTTTTTTCTCTCTGAGCAGCTTTCATTAGGAATGAATAAGAACAGGACAGCTGTACATAGAAAAGTGCTCTTACGAGTGCTGGGGCTGGCAAAATGATGGAATCCCGCATCGAGGTCTCGCGAGGCCGCTGTTCCTGGAAATGAATGTGCTCCTGCGTACCCGTGGCAAGGCATCAACAGAGCGGTTCCGAGTGTACTCTTGTGCGTCTGCAGGAAAAGGAGAGTGCCGTTGCACATTACGCGTAGTTAGGGACGTTTTTTTCGTTTCCTTGAATCACGGTGCTTTGAAGTGTTCGATGCCTATCCACACTCCTTTATATCGATGGTGGCAATGCTTGTCTCTGCTTTTCAAGACGAGCCTGCATATATATTGCTGCAAGTTAAAGACAGAAAGCTTATATGAAGCAAACCGTTTGTAAGGCGTGCTCGAGAAATTGGAGCCGAAGTTAACAAAACTTTTTTTTTTATTTTGAAGTCTGCTTTGAGGCGATCGCGTTGTCATAGATACACATACAAATTTGCTTCATGTAAGAAGCTTTTCTTTCGTGATTGGGTCTGCCAGTGGCGCCACCTTCGCCAATGTTGTGACCAGCATTAGCATTGACTGAAATTTTCGCTATCGATCAATTATGGTGGGAGACGTTTCTGTGAACACGGACCTTTGAATGATGATGTGACCTTTGTGTGCACCTGTGACCGTGTGTTGTCCTTTGACCAAATTCATTGGTGTGAACGTGCCAAAATAACACATGGCTACGAGGCAAGGCCAAGGCTTAGTTTTGGCCACCTGATTGTCTTCAGACGTGAAGCCGAAATGCTGTACGTATGACTGTTTATAGCATTCCGGCCTCTGCTGCTGCCTATCGAACCTACCGAATAATCCTTAAAAAAAAAAAAAAAAAATGGGTGATATACATACCGCCGCCGATATTGTTGTCGCTGCTGCCGTTAATGTTTGTAGTATCATTACGGCAATTGTTGTCGTAAGGAATCGGTTCTCCGCATATACCGCAGCTGAGGAGTCGCTAATGTGAAAGAAAAAGAAAAAAAGAAAAAAAAAGAGCTAGAACAGAGGGCGAAAAAAAATAGATAAAATAAAAATGAGAGAAGGCGCGATAGAACTAATCTGTGCATGAGTGAAAATACAAAGTATCGTAAAACTAGCGTGCCAGCTAGGTCCCGAGTTACCCAACAAATTGCCTGTTTTATTCCTCCGCACGCTATGGAAACAAGGTTGTGCTCGTCCCCGTGCGCGTGTCGGTACGGGTGCTTGGTGTCGGAACGACGAAGCCATTGGCCTTCTCCGCTCGTGGAGCGTGACACCCGATTCGACTTGCGCGTGCATCGCCGAGAGCGGACGCGCATCCCGCGGATTCCCGCTGTCGCGCTCATTTTGGCTCCTTCCGCGACGAGTCGACTTCACCGCGCGGCTGTTGTGTAATGGAGTTCCCGTTACCTGCTGCTCCTTTCTCACGATTACGGTGTCATCCAATACCGACCCGGCAGCGGAACCTGCGGCGAGGAATAGGAAGAGCGCGCGAGTGAGGGGAGTGAGCAGTTCTATTATGCCGAAATTTGATATCGAAAGGGAAGGTGGATTTCGTGGCGGCGCCCTTCCCTTCCATCTTCCCGTATTTTCTCTTCGGAAGTTTTTTCTTCTTTTCTCTGCTTTGGGGTCGTTTCCTTCGGCACGTTACCCGAATGCCGCTCTCTTCTCCCTGTGTGTGTGTGCTTTGTTTCACCTCGCCGCCGGCTCGTCCCCTACCGCAGGTGAAGCCCATCGGGGCGCGAGATAAAGTGGCTCTGGCATCTCAGCCGGGAGGATTTTCGGGACATTGACACTTTAAAAATGGAGCTGCGCCCGAGATGGCCCTAAAGAAATTACGTTCGCATTTGCTGCGCGCGCTGCTCGGAGTCGTGGCCCGGAACCGTTCGCTACACCCTGCGCTGTTGCGGCACCTTTTCACGCGGCTGTTGGCTCCATAGCTGCTTCTCTTTCTATAATATCGCAGCGCAATGACTTTTTTCCCCTTTGTTTTGTTTCGTTCAGGCACAGAAGACTGCGTTGGATTCTCGCTTAGCTCAGTAGCTATACCTTTAAGGTACAGTCGCTGTGCGCCATATAAATAAATGAAGCCCGGGAAGTGCACAGTTCTGAAAGCACTAGCGTATTAAAAGGTTATGTTCAATTCTTTTAGTGGACGATATAGCGAAGACCGGCGTAGGCAGTAAGGTGGGGTCGAGGCAAGACAGGGCGAACCACTTGCCCTGCAGCAGGCGTTTCGGTTTTTCGCGGTAAGAAGGTATATAGAAAGGGAATAAACATAATTGACATCGCTGGCCTTACATTTTTCTTTTTTTCTTTTTTGTTTAATGAACCGCTTACTTTTTTTTTTTTTTGTATGTCGTTGATAAAATGACACTCGTTAACTTAAGGAGAACTCGACTTTCTCCTGAACGAATGCAGATTACATTTTTATTACCGCGTATACTTGTAACACTCGCTGGTGGACTTTGTGTGATTGGTTTTTCGATATCGCGTTTAAAGGAGAGTTCGAGAAAGTGCACGTGAGACAGCGCGTGCGCGTGAGAGAGAGAACGCAAGAGCATGCGCGCTGCCGGGCGTGTGTTTGACGGAACAGAAGACTTCTCGGGGTTGTGTTGATGCGATTGCCAAAAAGCGAAAGATAAAAAAAAAAAAAAAAAAGAACGCCAGGCCGCAGCACAGTCAGAGCGAAAGCTGGAAGAGCGGCATTTCTAGAGCCCGTTGTAAAGTCTCTTCCGGGCTACCTTGAAAACACTTGCAAGGTACCCACTACGCCATAGGTCATAATTTTTGTCAAGTTGGGAAGCACCCACTGCACCATTATTCGTCATTCTGCGGAGAAGAGAGGTACCCGCTGCACATCTGCAAGGCATTATGTGCACTTTGTTGATGCGGTGGCTGATGACGATGGAGAAGTATGGCTGAGCCTTTTGTAATGGGTTGGAAGCATTCAACGACCCACTCGTTACGCAATTCGCATTGTGTGGCGCCTGGTTACACAATGCGATTTCTGTTATGCCTGGTTGTTACTTTACTCTTCTACCACGCTATATTACATATGTCAACGTCGTTCCTTTCCGACATGAAGCCTGCATAGGGTCTTTTTGAGAAGGAGTTTCAAGCACCGGCATGACTCTGTGGTAGAATACTGGGCTGCCACGGAGAGGGCTCAGGTTAGAACCCCGTTCCATCCTGCATGTTTTCTCTTATTTTTCTTTTTTCTTATTTCGCGCGGTAGTGGTTACGGACACCGGCGGCGGCGGCGGCGGCGGACAACTACGGCGGCAAGAACGGAGACTGTTGTGACTTCATAACAGCTTTCGCTGTAAAAGGAGCTAGAAATGCATGTGAATGTGGCGTAACTCTTGCAGGTTGCAATTCCAACGAACGGGCTCATTCCCTTCAGCTTTAGTCGCTATACCTTCAGCTTTAGTCGCTTGTCGTTTTGCGATTCTAAGAGTGTTATGTAGGAGGAGGCATATACTTTCGGAGCTCTCTTAGGTCTTGTGCCTACGTTGCTCCGTATGTGACCGCCGCGACCGGGATCGAACCCGCGTCTTTCGGGTCAGCACTGTAACCTCTAGGCCCCTGCGATGGACGTCACAACGGGAAGACGGTTTCAGCAGGTGTTATTTCTGTAGCATTTCCGGTCCTGCAAGAGTCGCACAAAAGGACGTATGACGTCGCGAGATGAATTTCGTTCGCAAAGTTTGCGCGAGAACAGGTCCCACGGCGTGCGCCAGAGTGCGTATCCCACGTGCACACACTTGATGTACTATCAGCGTCAAATGAAACCCGAACAGCGGCAAACATTCGCAATGGTATAGTGCGGGCCCTGAGTTGCCAATTGCGCTTATAATAAGCGGATTTGAGCTTCTTTTTTCGCTGAGTCTCTTGTAGAATTTGCCAGTCGCTTGTGGCATTTTTTTGGGGCTTATTTGCATTTTTTTCAGCAAATACAGTTGTGGCGTTTTTTTTTTTTTTTCTAAAAGAGCCACAGTGCACTTTAACTGAAACTGAGAAAAACGCACTTTTTTGTTACTGACAATATGGTCGAGCCTGCTCAAACATTTTTTTGCCAGTATGTTCCTCTCCCCTAAATACCTCAAATCTATATTGTGGCTAAAATCAACATAGCGCACTGTCGTCGGGCCGGTATTCAGGAGTAAACTTTGTATTTCGCTCACATAGATTGCAACATTTCATTTGGGCTTGAATTAGCTCGTTAAATAAGTCTAAAATGATTCGATTGTACGGTATAGCAATATTCTGCGATAAAATTAACATCATCCTTGTGCTTCTGTCGGTGCCACGCTTCGTCGCATGGGCGTAATGGCGATTACTCGACTTGAAGAGCGAGTGGTCCTTCCTGGCAAAAATCGCACTATTCTGGACTGTCAGCAGTGTTTTCTTGTTCTTCGCATCTATTGAAGGCCTTGAAAAGTGCTCCAGCTTTTCTTCTTCTTCTTCTGAGATCGTTTTATGCCGTGCCGTTTCGGATCACTTCTTCTTCTTTAAGGAATACATCGGTGCCCAATATCTTCATTTCATATGTCTTTTATTTCAAATATACCGTGTTGGAGCGAAAGGAGGTCATGATACCTGTAGCGCTAAACTCGAAAAGAAACACTAAGAGGCAAAAAGAAGTAGGAAAGTGGGCCTCTTACTCTTTATATTCGAGTTTTATCCTAGAACATCATGTCCTTCAGTAAGTGCCAACTCGCTCTAGAAAAACTATAATTGTGGAACGTAAACACGATAGCAAAGCAACTAGGACACAAATGAAACAGATTGGATGAGACCATGCTGGTTGTTTTGGTCCCGTTTCTTGACGCAGTGCTGGTTTAATGAATGTGGCTCAGTTTGACACAGTTGCAGCATTTGGCTCATTTTTGATTAGAAACTGCCTTTTTGAGTGGACGTTATAGTCAGGAATGGCCCCATTTTGATTCAAATTGTTTTAGAAGTTAAGGATACTTAGGCGTACTTTACGCTCCCGTGAAATTTAACCCAGTTTCGGTTTCTGCATTTGGCTCTTTTTGAAAAGGAAAAAAAACAAAAACAAAAAAAAACGCCACAGTTATTTTAGTCATCATTACGATCACCAATAGCGCGTTTGTCGTTCACTGATAGCGCGTTTATCGATAACTTTGAGTTGTTGAGTGTTGAAGTCAAATATACGTTGGGGCAATTCACAAGTAACGTTAATGATGCACTGGCAAAGGTGCATTCAGCCGAATGGAGAGTATGCCCTGGAGACAATGTCAAAAAGTACATATGTGCTTTCGTTCGTAGTTGCGCATATTGTCGCTCTACAAAATAATTAGCGATTTTTTCAGCTGCCCTTCGTATTTGAGTGATATTTTTATTGCAATTAAAATATATTCAAGAATAGAAAAATTAATTAAATTTTCGCTTTTTTTTTAAGGCTTCTTTTGTGGTGATTATTTGCTCGTTGTTCGTATCACCATGGACAGGCGCACATATGTGCAGCGCTGCCACACCGGATGCGCGCGCCTGTCAGTGGTGATGGCTGGAGGGCTCGCACCATATAATTGCGAATGCTTGCCGCTGTTCGGGTTCCATTTGACGCCGACAGTACAACAATAAAGACCACCGCATGCATGATACTGGATAATACGAGGTCATTCTTCAATTTTACACAAAGTGTGTCAGCGTAGCCTTTCAAATGCTGTCGTCACCTTACAATGCACTGATTTTAATCACAGTGAATCCATGATCCATATATTGTGCATCAAGTGTCAGGAATGGAGCTCGGTTGGTCGAGGATGTGTCGCGGATTGATCACCTTTCCGGCAAATGAATTTCCGTGCCGAGTTCAAGGTTGTTTCATTGACGTGCCGTCAAGCAGCGCAAAATATGCCTCCGGCTTCCCTTCGAAAAAACGTAGCGTGTTCAAGTGTCGGGAAGGCTATAGGGCACCCTCGCAAGAGTTAGCACCATATACGCGTCTCAAATGCGGGCGCGCCGCCTCTTGATGAGTGCCGCGGCTGCTTGCGTATAGCCCGAGGCGTATACGCGCGCGCCGCATTTCTGCCCCCTGAATTAATCGTGCTCGGGTTGAGGCGGAGTGCTCGCCTTTATTCATCGCCCGGGGCGGCCGAAATGCTTTTCCTCGACTCTGTCGACACTTCCTCTCCGTCGACTCGATCACGGGCCGTTGTTGAGGAAGCGCGCCTCTCTCCTCGGCGACGAATTGTGCGGCGTTTGTTGTGCGCCGCATGATGTGCACGTGCATTCTGCGCTCTCGTTTCGTTTTTCTTTTTGTTCCACCTTTGCAGCGGCACTGTTCGTCTACTCTCATTTCTTGCGTCCTCGCCTTTTGCTGCTGTCGCGCTCGTATTCGGTTTGTTTCGAGCGCTGTGGCAGATACATTTTGTGCCCGTCTTTTCGGTTGCCGCTGCCGCATTATTTTTCATGACTTCTGTTTTCCCCCCAGGCGAACTGATATCCCGCTTCCTTGATCTCATTACTCATGGTCTCGCTTCTCATTCATTCTGAACTTTCCGTCGAAAACTTCTCAGAGCCAGCCTGCGTGAAAAAAAAAAAAAAAAAGAGAGCGAGAGGAGGAACGGGAAAGTCGGCTCGCGTTCGCGCGAGGGAAAGTTTGGGAAGCCGAGCGTGAGATGGCTCCCTGCACTTTCTCTTCTTTTTTTTGCTCCTCTCCTTCGTCATCTCCCTTGTTTAGTCCCGCCACCCTTCTGTCTTATATAACCCCATTGCGTTCGTAGAGTTGGTGACAGCGTGACGCTGTGCTTGAAAGAAGGAATATATGACGTGCTCGCGCGACCGCTCTTCTGAGGGAAGTGCGACGGTGGTGGTGCTCTTTTCGCGAGCGCCGCCGTCCCGCTGCAATGCCTGGCTACTTATCCCCTCCCCATGAAGAGAAGAGTAATTCTTTGTTTCCCGCGCGGTGCGCTCTCGCATACGGAAACTGTGCCATTATTCTTGCACGCGCCAGAGGACCGCTATGCCGGCGCGCACCCTTTCCCGGCGCAGCGGTGAGAGCTGCGCCTTTGCGACGCCAGCCGCGGCCGGCCGTTCGTCCGCTTCGCGCTGCTGCGATTGGACGCTGGCCCTGTCACGCGACTCGGTCCGCACACGATCATTGGGCCCGTGCTCGCGAGCGTCAAGTGGTTTCGAGGATGTAAGGAAAATAGGAAGGGGAAGTGAAGGAGAGAAGAAAAAGAAAAGCGATTCCACCGCCGGCTTGACCATAATGCCGTAATCGTTATAGCTTGCTCATACTTCAGCCTCGTAGCGGCGCACGCTTAGCCTCTAATGCGTTTTGTGTGTAGCGCGCTGTGTACGAAAGAAAAGAAGGGGGGGAGGGGACGCACGTTCCTGATTTGAATAATTCTTGGCCGCCTCGCCGTGGCATGAAATTAAACTTGATCTCCAGCGCTGATATTCGTAAGCGTTTTCTCACTTGTGAGTGTCGCGTCCACGAGTGGCCTTCGAGCGCGGCGATCGCCTCATGATCACGGCGATCTCTGCCACCCATAGGTGGCCGCCGAATCCAAACCGATGAGCAAATGCTTTTACAAACGACAAGTTCTGTGAATACGTGCAGTGAATCATTGTGCTTATTTCTGTGCAGATAATTAGCTTGTTTCTGGCTTAATGAGCGATTAAAGCCGGCATTTGATGAAGCTTGCGTTTAGCTCAGTATTCTAAAGCATGCGCAGATGTGGGAAGCGCCGCTGCAACGCTGTGCCAACACCTGGAGCACCCTTTAAGACATGTGCTAGGCTTGGCAGCGACTTGTTGCCAGGTGGTGGTAGCGAAAACCCTATACGACACGCTGACAGAAGGTCGGAGCGGTAGAGGCTGAGTCTTTGACAGCATTGGTGCATGCAGCAACGCTGTAAGTGCTTGCCACATGCACGAATAATCTAATGCTTCGGTGCGTGTAACTATTCTTGCTTAAGAATGTTCTATGAATAGGGACCCGAGGGCACCTACCCACATAAGCGTCTTACGCTAGAGTTGTTTGTAAGTGAAGATTTACGCAAACCATTCGTGAAGCTTGCTTTTTGATGGCAAAGAGCACTTTAGAACTGAAAGGTTTTGTGAATTTGGCGACTTATCGCAAGCTCTCTTTTTCAATTACCACGGGCATCAAGCATTTGAACTTGCAGTTAGGCCCTCTACCACGAGTTTACTAGCTATATAGGCACTATGCGCGACGCTGTGTCACTTGAGCCTTTCAGACACGGCCTTCTGGCTGATGCAAGGATTGTTGACCGACAGATGGAAAGAGCGAACGACTGGTTACAGAAACGTGCTTCTCGCTCGGAATTAAAAAGGAGCCTCGCGATATGCCAACGAAATTCTGCAGCAGTATAATGCGGTGGCGCTGTGAGCGCTTGCACTTAAGCTGTGCATGCATGGCTTACGTGGGGCACTTTTCCCCGTCGCTTCCCACCGTGTTAAGAAGATCCGCCCACCGAACACGAAGGTTCACAATGCGGGGCGAACGACCGCTTTGGGACGCGGTGGTTCCCTCTACATTTATAATAATTGAATCATGAATGTATGTTGGCTCCGGCATGTAGTGTCATTCATTATGCAGCAGCCACTTTTTCCCGTTTTTGACGAGCGGGGAAAGCGCTCGATTTCTTGTATTTAATATGAGGGTGTCACGAATCAGCGGTTCATGTTTCGTCATTGTCCATTAGCGGCCGTGTGCTGACCACCTCATTTGCAAGAGTTGCTCAGAGGCGTAATACGCACGTGTTGCTGTTACTCATTTTTCAGTTCAATTCAATTCAAGTTTATTTCTACAGATACAACACAGATAATCTACCACCACGTTCACCAGCGTGCGACTATTGGATCTGTATATATACAGCGTATAGCGATTCGGTTATCGCTCTATTCTTCCTCGCATTTCGCCAGTGCTCTCGGCGGCACTCTGCATGAAAACTAGGGCACAGACACCAACTGTCCACCCTAGACGCGATCCTTCAGTTGACGCAATCCTGTAGGCACTGAATAAGAAAAAAAAGAAAAAGGAGAAAAAAAACTTCCACAGCGTGGCCTACGCGGGCCTCCACGCCCAGCAGCTGCCTGTAGCGATTTCAGCAGCCCGTTGGCTGACCGCATGCCGCGCCAGGTCGACCAAGTAATGCTATGGCAACGAAGGCAAACGCACAGGGGAGGGGCATCTGCGCGTTTGTTACGGCGCCAAGTAGTATTTCACCGCGTCGGCTTTTTCTTCCTTTGTTGAATAGATACCGAATCAGCTTCCACGTGTTTGCGCAATCGCGAAATATAATAGGTTAATTGTAGGTCGTCCTATATTTTTGACACGGTAATATAAAAACCGGCTGTGCTTTATTGATATAAACTAGAAAGAAATAGTATGAAACAAATTTCATCAAAATCAAGCCAGTAGTTTACTAAAAAAAAGTGGGACATATATGTCCCACTGACTCATCAGAGTGTTTTCAAAAAGTGGGAAAACACTGTCCCACTGCCTCATGAAGGCACCATCTCGCGATTGCATCAACGGGAATTTTGGGATGAAACGGCCGATGCAAGTGGCACGGAGTATCACTTCTAAAGTTGTGAAGAGAAAAGTTGTGAGGACCTCATTTGAGCAAGAGAACGCCGCCTGCAGTTGCGTCTCTTGAGCCTTCAAAGCGCTGTGGTATGTCCCTGTAAAGCTTACTTTACCGCATGCATCGACCACTTTTTTCTGTTCATTTGGCTGTCCTAGCTTTTGTTGTTGAAATTTTCGAGTACAGATATTATCCCTGAATATGTGGCTACATTTCAAGAGGTATATAATATCGAGAAAAATATTTCCACGCATTATTATCCGCAATTGCGCTGCGCGATTAGCGGGATAATTTTGAAGGGGATTGGTTCCGATGCATTTATTGGTCAAGTTATTTCGCAAATTTACAAAAACACGTGATGACTGGAAGCTAAGATCGCCTCTCTCAAAAACCAGAAAAAGATGAAATTATACGGCATTTTGATTGGTAGGTTCTATGTATCTCAAGAAGAGGAAAATTCAGAAGCGATCATAAAAAATTGACCGAAATTCAACGCTATTGTAACACTACATCCGCCCTTCGAAAGCGTGGTAACAGAATTTTTTTCGAGATTACGAAGACTTAGGTAAGATATGTGACTTAATGTTGCGCTAATTGCAACGGGTGATGTGGGAGAAATTTTTTTCTGTAGACGGAAAAGTGGGACGTATGTGTCCCACTGTCGCACAAAGGGTTAATACTTGTTGGGGTTCAACGTCCCAATGAGAGACGCCTTAGTGGCGGGCTCCGGAAATTTCGACCACCTGGGGTTCTTTAACGCGCACTTAAATCTAAGTACACGGGCCTCGAGCATTTTCGCCTCCATCGAAAATGCGGCCGCCGCGGCCGGCATTCCATCCCGCGACCTTCGGGTCAGCAGTCAAGCACCATAACCACTAGACCACCGCGGCGGGTAAGAAAAAAAATAGGTTTTTAAAGTCAGCTTGTGTTATATTGCGCTTCTAAAAAAAGAAAAAAAAAAACACAGACGTTTATGCTTTCTGCTCTTGCAGCTTAAATGAGTGTAGACACCGAAATCGGATGGTAACCTGACACGAAACTGACTACAGCATGAGCTTTGCGTGCTTGCAAGGAATGCTTTGACGAATTTTGATAGACAACGGCTTTAATGGCAATATATTTGAATTTTGAGGTCTAGAAAGGTAGTCTGAATCCTTTTTCAGACATGTCGCGATAACCATCAGCAAAACTTCAGGAAATAGCTGCAAAGGTCGGGATGTCGGCGATGTGTACGGCAAATATGATGACGATTTTGAAAGAATATTAGCCCCGAACCACCGCGACCACGTGTACTATGGAAACATTTCATGCCATGAAAACAATAACGAAATGTTTTTTTATTCAATTATATGGACACTCTCGGCGGTTTTTTGCCGTTGTCGTCATGTTCCATATAAAGTCCAAGTTGATAAAATCGCCCCACACATCGTATGTTCTACGCGCAAGTAAAGGCACGCAAACGCTGGGGACGAACGCGGCTGAAGCAGAGGTTAAACGAGCCGGCTATCTCCGTCGCAAGAAGGGTATACATGCTATCACATCGTCCCGCGTGCGAGGCCTGCAGTCGATGGCTCCTCAAGCAGAGAGCAAACACCCCGGCCGTCTCTCGCCGGGCGATAGAGGGTCGGTGAGTGAGGGGGCGGGTTGCGTCGCTCTAGCAGCAACGGCGAACTTTGCCCATAGTGGCGCGCGCGCTATCTCGACAGACGGCTAGTAAACTCGCTGTGCTCTCGCTGAGAGGAACGACAGCACGAAAACCGCTTCAGTCTCCGGAGCGGCCGTATTCGCTTAAACCAGCCTTTTTTCGAGTTTGGCGAGATGGGATCCAAAATAGTTAGCTGCTAGCCTCACTTCGTATAAAATTCTAATTTGTTGCCGTCACATTCATTGCTTCGCCCTTGCTGCTAAACAGCGATTATTTTAATTTGAAAGCCTGCCCTAAGGCATAGTACCAGGCGGCGTCTTATACACACATACAAATATGTTTCATGTAAGAAGTCAAAGAGTCAGTGGTGAAACGAGTTACCTCCACTTGCTCGCGTCCGGGCCGATGCGTGGTCGTAGTCGTCCGACAAAGATAACGACGATGACATGGTCTGGTTACCGTCAAATGGAGCTGCGCGTTGATGTAGAACTGGTGCCGCAATACGGAGGCCCTCATGTGAAATGTAACAAACGTCACGTCTGTTTGCTATAACATTATCGCTTCGGTACTCCACGTGATCTTGCTTTCACGTGATACCAAATCATGTCGTCGTGCGGAGGTTTTCTACCTCTTGGCGGGAGTTTTCCAAATCTTCACAGAAGATTTGGGTGTCTACACCTCTTTAAGCTGAAGACATCTGGAAGTCTTTTTTTTCTTTTTCGCGTAACGCCAACTTATTCGTCGGCGCTTTGCATCCGTGTAGCTTTTCTTTCATTGCCGCACAATTATCTGCGAGTGACGCTGCGTCCATGCAGTTGGCCAGCGCGCGCTCTTCAATGCATGGCACGCTTTTATTGCGATAGCAATCGAGGTCACTCTCGGCAGGGGTTCTGCCGTCGGCGTCGCCGTCATGTTCCGTATAAAGTCCAAATCGATAACATCGCCCCCCCGCATCGTATGTTCTACGCGTTAGCAATAGCTAGCGAGTGCTGGGGACCAACGCGGCTGAAGAAAGATTAAACGAGCCGGCCATCTCTGTCGCACAAATGGCGCATGCGATAAAATCGCCCTGTGTGCGAGGCTTGCCATCGAAGGCTCCTCATGCAGAGAGGAAACGCCCCGCCCTGTCTTTCATCGGGGGAAGGAGCATGAGGGGGTTGTGGAGAGTGTCGCTCGAACTGCAACTGCGAACTTTGATCATAAGGGTGCTGTCGCGACAGCTGGCACGCGCGCTATCTTGACACGCATCAGCGAGCGGCTCGTATACCCTTTTAAGTGCAGCGCTCCACCGCTCCGCGTTGAGGCGACACACAGCACGAAAACCGCTTCGCTCTCTGGAGCGGCCATATTCGCTTAAACCAGCGTTTTGTAGAGTAACGCGAGATAGGATCCAAAAGAGTTAGCTTATAGCCTTACTTCGTGTAACATTCCAGTTTGTTGCTATCGCATTCATTGCTTCGCCCTTGTGACTAAACTGTGATTTTTAAAAAAAAAAAATGTTTATTGCTACTCTGCTACTATGTCATTATCACTTAAATCGGCTCGTGGTACCCGAAGAATGATAGAGAAAATGAACATCCCAAAAATGAGCTTTTATATATATATATATATATATATATATATATATATATATATATATATATATATATATGGGGACGACTTCAATCCTGTAGCGACCCGAATGCAGGTCAGTGAAAGAATGCCAATGAAGATAAAGTTCTCATTTTTAGAGGATTTACTGCTAATAATTCGGTGGAGTCTCGCTGAGCAGCAAAAGTAGCCTATATAGTTTAGCTCAGACCGGCTTATATATATAATGGTCACAAAGATGGGCTGCTGCAGTTCACTCCACTTTCAAGAGCTGATGCAGCAATAAAGGTTCGCGCGCTCGCACATGATCTTTCGCTGCCCTTGTAGAACAAGTCTGGTTTTTGGCATGCCCCCCTTTCACCGTCGGTAACTTTTCCTCTGTACACTCCATATTTCATCTGGACTATCCCGAACCCAGACCACAGTTCTCGACTACTGCGGCTTGGAGTGCCTTTTACAAACACCTTTGCTTGCCGCATCGGAATGGGTGACAGTGCAGCCTGTGACCACTGCGGGAGCGAGGAAACCATTGAACACATCCTCAGCCGTCCACTCTACAGCTCCCAGAGACAGCCCCTCGCGAGAGCGTTAGCACGCCTCAACGACCAGTCGTCGTCAAAGCAATCAATCTTGGAGTGCCGGAAGTTATACGATCTTCGCATCAGAAAGCGACAAAGACTCTACTGAAGTTTCTACGAGCAACCAGCCTCGTTGAATGGCTATGACACCCCCCGTGAGTTTTTAATATTTTAGCTTTAATAAACGCCTATCTCCCTCTCTCTCTCTCTGTCTCGGTCCTTATTCTGTTTTTTCTTACCTTGCTGTCTCCCCTTATCTCTTTCTCAGTGCAGGGTAGCAAACTGGTTATTTATCTTCCGGTCAACCTCAACGCCTTTCGGATCTCATTCATCTCTCCCTCTCTCTAGTAGTTGCGATACTTGCAAGACCTTATTTTAGACACAATGTTTTTCCAGTGCCTCACAAGAAAAATGAAGATTCTGAAAGTAATACCGAGAAACAGCGAATCGCCAAGACAACGGGATAAAAAGGATACTGTTCTTCAGATAGCAGAAATACACTTTCTGCCATCACTGCTTACATAGTATAATATTGCTCTTTGCACTTGTTCATCACGCGAATGATTACTGTATCCTAACCAATATTACACGTTGCTTGAGCGACACGAAGAAAAAGAAACAAGAAACGGCAATACTGCAATGCTACTTTTATGGGTCTTAAAAATATTTCTGCTTGGTATATATCACGTTTTCTGTCGTTTGATTATTTATAGCGGAGGATGAACAGTCTGACACGATTCGTTTGGGTGCTGTTTCACGGATTTCAACTGATGCTTTTGCGGAGGAAAAGGCAATAATCACGCCAATAGGCAAGAAACGTTTTTCAATACACGCCCGGAATGTCTCTGCCGCAGCTGTATGCACCCGTCTCGAATAATGCCCGTGGTTAAATATTCGCGTTTATTAAAACGTCGCAGTTTTGCCGCAGGGGTGACGCAGTGAATGGGATAGCAACAAATCGGAATGTTATACGAAGTAAGGCTAGCGGCTAACTCCATTAGGATCCAGTCAGCAGTAACTCCACAAAACGCTGGCATAAGGGAATGCGGCCGCTCAGGCGAGGGAAGCAGTTTTTGTGCTGTCTGTCGCTTCAACACGAAGTAAGTGGTGAGAGCACAGCGCGTGCAAGGGTATGAGCCCTTTACTGATCTCGGACGAGATAACGCGCGCGATCGCGCCTTTTTGATCCAAAGTTCGCAGTATCTGCCCGAGCGACGCAGCCCCCCCCCCCCCCCTCCCACTGCCGATATGGAGCGGCGCGTTTCATCTCTGCTTGAGCCGCGCCCGTCTGCAGCCTTCGCAAGCTTTCGCTCGCACAGAAAATATAAGACGAGCGGGGCGATGTTATCGATTTTGACTTTATACGGAACATGACGGCGACGGCAAAAATACGCCTCGAGTGTATATATAACTTCTATCGCAATAAAATAACTTACATTGCCTAATGGGCTCGTATATCGATTCAAACGTACTTGTGCAATGTTTCAGCTCTGAAAATATATTATCTTGCTTATAGGAGCAGTTTTAAATATACTTGTATATATTTTACCGAGTGTTCTTGTGGATACTGCTGCTCTTTGTTAATTTTCTCGAACCTCGCGAAATCGTACTATACTATTGAAAATTTCCTTCCATTAGATATGTAGTTTTCATATAGACAGAGTTTCCATGAAGTTAAACTGTAGGTTCTCTTACACCGGGTATAAGCGTAGGCTTCGCACACTTTTTCTGCGAACGCTCTAGTGTTTGCCTGCGCATTTTCCCCGCAACATTATTATTCTAGCACTCTTAACAGTTCTTTAAAAAGACGTCAAATGCGTTATTTTCAATTAAATATTAACCGGCAAGTCATATTGTTTAGAGGCTGCTGTATTTGCACTTTTGATAATTATTGCTGCACGCACATTATTCTTTGTACGAGTATTTCTGACTCGTGTGATTTAGTAAGGCGAAAGATTTACGTGCCTCATCAGACGCTGGCCTTTGAAAAACATGGCTTGCAGTACAGAAAGTCACTAATGTGATCTCTGTGAGTTGAATAAAAAGATCAGATGAAAATTAGGGTTCGAGCCGGAATCGAACCCAGGTATTCTGCGTGGCGGTCAGGTGTTCTACCACTGAGCTACGCCATTGCTTGAAGCCGCTTTGGAGAAATACCCTATACGGTTGTCATGTCGGGCAAGGAGTCACGTTAGCAGATGAAATATTGCGTGGCAAAAGCGTAGAATCGCACCAGGTGTCACGCTATATGAATTGCGTAATGAGTGAGTGGATGAAATCTGCCAACTCATTACAACGGGATGAGCTATAATTAATTATCATCATCGTCACCATCACCAAAACTGTACAGATACTCACGTGACCTCTCAAGCTCTGATGATGATGATGATGATGATATGAACAGCCAGACCGGATGGCTTTCGCCGTCGAATCTTCTGAGGCAGATGCAGTTTTTTTTTTTTTGGGGGGGGGGGGGGGGGGAGGGGGGTGCGGTGATGTCCATTTTTTGTATGTTTTTAAAGGCGAGAGGAATCTGCTAGGCAGCGAGGTCATCTGTACTATACAAGACCGCTCATTCGACGTGAATGAGCTTTCGATGCGTCCACGCATTAAGCTTATCTAAAACTTGCCTTTCGTTCGCCTGCTGACAAGCAGCGCGCGCGCCCGACACTTGCTGCAACGCCATAAGTTGCACTGTTGCAGCAAGGCAACCGTGTTCCCAGTGCGTGCGCCCGCGGTGCCAGCACTACCTTTTATCGCGGACCTATGGGCCACGGGCGCTTCATTGATTGACGCGATCCCTATAGTCGATACAGGCGCGCGCAGTCAATACACATAGAAACGAGCCGTCCTCTGTCTACACAATTTGGGTGGCATGTGCTCTCTATTGACTCGAGTGCTCGCACCGCGACCTTTCAGGGCTTCGCAGTGAATGACGTCGGGACACGCCACCGCCGTATATATACGTGCGCTCGTCACGCACGGCGAGGGAGAGCGCTGGCAAACGAGACAAGAAAGAAGGGAAAATAAAACCCGAAGAAATGTCAACCGTCCCTTCGCGTGACTCGCGGATTCTGCCGATGTGCACGAATGGCCTTAGCGGTTTCGATTGTGATTCTTTTGTGTGCGTATCATCGCGCCTGTGTTCGTCATCGTGCCGAGCTTTTGTGTGCACGACACGGCTTGCGCCTGTCCTTCCTCGCAGCCCCTTCCTCCGAACCAACATTGTTCGTTGGTTTGGCCTCTCCCTTTCTTGGCGGTGTGTAGCGTTGCGTCTGTGGCGTTTCTCGCGTTTATTGCGATCCCGGCGAATGGTTCGTGAAAGCTGGGTGAGCTTCGGTTCAGGTGGTATTGGATGCCCCTTTAATTGTTCATTTGAAGGCAGTGTGGCGAAATTTAGCAACACTCGTCGCACCTGTAGGGGTTGCTCTCGTGTAATTAATAATTGTTGGGGTTTAACGTCCCGAAACCACGATATGATTACGAGAGACGCCGTGGTGGAGGGATATTTCTTCCACCATGGGTTTCTTCAGCGTGCACCTAAATCTAAGTACACGGGCCTCAAGCATTTTCGCCTCCATCGAAAATAAGTGTTGCTCTGAAGCAAAGGACTGCGGAGAGATCTTTCTTGAAGTGACGGGAGAGCTAGAACCTTCACGAAACACGGAAAGCTTGTGTGCCGTTCTACCTCCTGATTGCCCTTATTCGCTTTTTTGTTGTTGGTGGTGTGAGGAGCGCTGCCGAATAGACGGCCGTTCGTGCTGTCCTTCTTTTGTGCCGATTACTGTAGGACGTTGTTGAAGAAACGAGCGAACAATGTAGAAAAGGCACCGTATTGAGGCGAATCTGCTAAGCTGGCTTTCTGCGCTTCCCTTGCAACTTGCTCCGCGCACAGTTCACCGAAGACCCTTAAGGAAAACACGGGGGGGAGTGGTGCCCATTCGGAGAACGGCGCGCGGGCGGGCTGGAAGCTGTAGGAGTGCGTTTAATTAACGTTGGGCCCGGGAGCGAGAGGAGGAGGTCATCCGAAAGCAGCAGCAAGAGGCATCGATGGAAGAGTCGCCGAGGAGCAAAAGCAGCGAATCTCGCGGTGGGAAAGCGGCGCAGGTGACGGTTGTTTAGGGAATCAAGAGCGTGCCGCGCGACTCAACTGAGCGCACTCTGGAGAAATTGGGGCGCTCGCATGCTTGAGCGAAGCCAAGGAACTGTGCATGCTGCGAGGGATGTGCATGGAAAGCGCCGCTGCGGGGGCTTCGCAGCCCTGACTTCCTCGCGGAGGACGCGCGCTTCCTTTGGCCTTCCTTTCCCCAACGTCGCTTCGTTTGTTTACTGGGCCATATTATGCCAGCCTTATTTCTTTTTTCTTTCGCTTTCACTTTACCTCTTGTCATCTCACTTTCTCTCGTTCCTGGTCGATCCAAAGTGGTCTTGCTTCCATTGTTTTTAGCCGCAGTTCCATGCGCCCGCAGGAGCGCGCTTGTTTATTCCCCAAATTGCCCGTTGTCCTCGGCTGGTGAGGAAGAAATTATAAAAGGACTTAAAGTCGAATAAAGGAGAAATAAAGGCCCGGGGCGGGAAGGCTGCTTGCGTCCTCTCCTCGGCAACGGACGTGCATGGAGTAAAAAGGCAGCAGCGCACTATAGCGCTTCTGAATAAAATGAAAAACAAAAGAATTGAATGCGAGATGCCACCACGAAGTTTGCGAGGGACCGTTTGGTGCGAGTGTGGTGCCTTACAATTACAATGGAATCGTTTGCGCAAAAGGACAAACAAACAAGTAAACAAGAACGAAGTCTTCGCGCGGTGTTTTCGCTTCTCGAAGCGACGGGCCGCGTGTGGATGAAATGGGGGAGAATTAATAAACTGCCCGCCGGCGAAATAGTCGCGGTGCTCTGGCGGCTTTTGAACGCGCGCGGTGTTCGGACGAGCGCCTGGTACGGACGTCGGTATGCCGCGTATGGTAATGCGGCGGTGGAGGGTATAGACGCGGAAGCGGCTGAGATCTGCTGCTGCTGCCCATATAGCGGCGGCGGAAGATACTGGCCGCGCTTGCGCCACGCAAATCAAATATATAGCAGCGTAAGTTGATTTGACTAATTTATGAGATTGAACGCGCCGACGAAACGCGCATTTCATGAGAAACGCCGTAAACGGGGAAGACGGGTTCCAAATTAATTTCCGCCATCTATGTTTCTTTAACCTACACCTCAATATTGATCTAACCACGCGAGCTCTCCTTTGCCTTTCGCCCGCGCAGTTGCAGATCGAGTGACTACGTTACTTTTTGCCCGCCAACAAAACAGCATGGCCACTGAGCCAATTGCGCCTGCTGCTTTCTGCCTCGAGCCGACTACGAGGATTTAGAAGACAAAAAAGTATACTAATGAAAAACTGTTACACACACACACACACACACACACACACACACACACACACACACACACACACACACACACACACACACACACACACACACACACACACACACACACACACACACACACACACACACACACACACACACACACACACACACACACACACACATATATATATATATATATATATATATATATATATATATATATATATATATATATATATATATATATATATTCTTGTCAGTTGGGTTTGACCATCTGGTGTTATTTAACGTGCACTGACATCGCACAGTACACGGATCTCTAGCATTACGCCTCCATCGAAATGCGAGCGCCGCGGCCGGTGAAAAAGTGTTGCTCCGCTGTCAAGATTCTGCTCTTATTCCTTCGCCTACAGATTGTCTGTTGATCTTGCGGTTTCGTTGGCAGAAACTTGCGCTGCAGGTTCACTTTGATCGTCGCTTTACTTTCTTGATGGAAAGGCAGTGGCGGAGGGATGGTGGAGGGGGGGGGTTAGTAGCGGGGGTGCTTGCGATACATTTTGTCGTTTCTTTGAAATACATGCTCAGTACGTGTACCTGCGGTCGTATATCGAAGGTTCGAGATTTTGGTCTTTGAAGACGCGCGTTTGGAGCTGTATAGTTATCGGTCCTGCGAGTGTGACAAGAAACCTTTACATAAACGAATGATGTCCGAATTGGTCTCCTTCATATCAGACATGTAAGTACATACCTCGTCCACATTTCTTCTCATCGCGTCATCTATCTCGCTTTACAGCGAGACTGAGAGTATGCGATCCGTATTCTCGCTGTCCATCATGGTTCACTCACTGCCTGCGAACGTCACGTCTGCCACGAGACGGTCCAGAGCTTCGCGCTCAGAACATTTGCTGCAGTTCTACTTTCTGTTTCCGGAATCAAGTTAAAAAAAACGAAATGCGACTGTAAGTTGTGAAGCAAGCTGCCACATAGATGCTATGAGCGGCCGCCTGCATATTTACACCGACGCCGCGGCTACCTCGAACAGCTTCGCAGGGGCAATGGCTATTCTGGCAAAATGTGTTAGAAATTCGATACCTCTCACAGTGCGATGCGTTTCCATAGCCGTGGAACTTATATCGCTCCGCGCGGCTTTTGCATGTTTAAAAATTAGGGGTCCTCACATACACGGAGCATGCGAGTACTGTCTCCTAAGTACTTCTGAGCTTCCCTTTATCTTTGGCTTTATAGGTGGATCTTATGCATACATACCGCACGCTCAGGAAGTCGAAAATGAAGCGCTCTTCCATGCAGTGACCGCCACTTTATAATTAATGATCATTCCTAGGGTTTTAAGTTTCGAAACCGCAGTATTATTATGAAGCACGCCGTCAAGGGCTCCGGAAATTTTCGGCCTTCCGGTGTTATTTACCGTTCACTGGCATCGCATAATAGACTGGCCTCTAGCATTTCGCCTCCATCGAAATGCGACCGCTGCGGCCAGGATCGAACCCGCAACTTTCGGGTGCCAATTCATGCTGTCTTAATCGGAAACACTGAACATTACAGTCAGCATTCAAGAGTCTCTACAAGAGCCGTGAACATGCTGTCTGCTCCATTTCACTGCTTATACTGCTTTTACACAGATGTGGCTTAGTTGTCATGTTGCATCTGTGAAGAGCAGTTTTTACCCTTATAGCCAAGTTTTTCGCTTTGGTGGAAAATAATAATAGTAATAATCGTCTCGATGTCAGCGGGCCCGTGAATGTATCATTGAACGTGATGAAATTTACAATTTGTGGACTCGTGCCACTGATATCTCGTCCAGAAGTTTAAAAACAGTTAAGAGAATGCGAAGTAAGCGTTGCTAGGCCGTGGTTTCACGAGCATTTGACAACGAAATCGAGCGCTTACAGAACAGATTTACCTGGTTCATTCGGGACAATGCGCTTCAGTCGCTTGGACGTGCTTTCGCCATGTTGCTGTGAGCGCGAGCGATATAAGGAGTGACGTTAATTCTGCAACAATTGTTTCGGCACGGTGTCTGCTCCATCTATCTGTTTTGCATGCACGCACCTTGGTGTCTGATAAAGGGCCGTGACAGTGGCTTTGTTTCATCCAAGTATTAGTTGACAGTGAAGTACAGCGTGCAGTCATCTTCATCTAGCGATTTTGCGCAGGAGCCTTCGAAGCCGTGACGGCAGCTGACATTAGCCTCTAAGATCAGTCGCGACGTTCTGAAGCCGAGCGCACGGTGCGGCTTCTTTGGGATGCTGACCGCGATGTCTACGTTATAATGTCTGGCCGTCGCAGCTCGGCCACCCAATCAGCGTGCTTCTGATTGGTCCACGCAAGGACACGTTTGCGCGCCATGTTATGGTCCTCATATCAGCGCTGCTCTACGTGCCTCAAGATGCGTGGCTTGCGCAGCGTGCTCAAGCGAGGAGCCTTTGCGCAAGGTCTCAGGCAGCGCCTTAGCCGAGCGCGCAATGAAGTTCTGCAAGATTTACAGTTCTTACTTGAAGCAAGATACGCTCATTGTTACCTTTTTTTTTTTTTCAGCGCAGGCCTCCCACTTTCCGCCAGCTGGCCCCTGCGTGCAGCCCAGTGCGCTCACTCGTTGGCGGTCCAAATTAGGGACTCCTTACGGGCTCCGTGTTGGTTGAAGCGAGATCGATGATTCGGGCAAAGAAAGGGTGCGCGCGTGGAAACAGAGAGAAACGAGATTGGCGCCGAGTAAGCAGCCAATTTCTTTCCCTCGCTGCGTGTCTTATTTATACCCGCCTGGGTGTTTCATTTTCTCGCGCTCTACTGGTTCTTGCGTTGCGCCTGGCGATAGTGTTTGCTTTTTCTCCTTCTGCCCGTCCTTTCGTGCCGTCCATAAGCCAGGCATTTCCTGTCGGGTCCTTTTTCGTTGCCGCTCTCTTTCAGCGCCGTTCTCGCTTGTTCCTGAGCGCGTCTGTCAACGCTATGGGCTACCTTTGCTGCTTGGCCGGCCTTCCACGTTTTTTGCCCCTTTTGTGCCGCTTGTGTGTTAGTGCGTGCGCCTAGTGCCCCAGGGAAGAAGCGGCGCTGCAGGAGCTGTGATTGCTTCTGGGCTTTCGCGAGCCTTCATCTAGCGCTCTCCCCATTTTTTTTTCTCTCTCTATATATATATATACGCGCCCGTTTGTTGGTGCATTTGGGGACGCACGTGGGACGCGCGTTGCCCCCGTGATAGTGTTCGCCATTCGACGTTTCTTTCCTCGCTGCCTGGCGTCGCTCACAGCGGCCGCTGTTGTTTCGGCGAAGCGCGCGTGCGCCTTCTGCATTGAAAAAAAAAAAAAAAAAAAAGGTGGGGGGAGAGAAGTTTGCCTCCGTAAGCCTCGAACGACAAATGAGCAGGGAACAAAATATTTCTTCCAGCTTTACTGTTTTCCCTACTTGCCTTTCTTGGGCGCATTGTTTTCATGCGCGGCTGCTTGCCCTTTCGCGTGCCCGCTCGTGTGTGCGTATGTACTTTTTGTCGTCCACGTCTTGTGAACGTTGAAAAAAAGAAAAGAGGAAACAAAAATAAAGTCAACCCTTTGTTCTGGGAACATGGCGGTGGTTGCCAGGTCGCGCGCACAGTGGCGTGACTTTATTCACAGATTTTTATATATATATGTATGCCTCTCGACCTTTCTACCCAGTGAAGTGGGGAGTGGAGGGAATGGGAATTAAGGCAGCGCCGGTAAGGGGAAGGTAACGCGAGCGGGACGAGCGGTAAGCAAAAGCACGGTGTTAGTGCCGTGGATGGGTGATGCATGTGCATCGCGCGCTGTTCACGGTGGGGGGATTAACGCGTGCGTCTCGCAACTCAATTAAAAGTAGTCTCGTCGGCTTTCCGCGGCTACGTGCACTATCCTTTTCTTGCTTCCCGCGAGATTCCTTGCGACGACATAGGCTGCACGTGCGCGCGCGCACTGGATAACGAGCACCCGAAAAGACGTCAGCCGCTTGGCGTTGGCTCGCCGTTTTTTTATGCTGAGGGTCCGCTGACGCAGATTTACTTATTCTGTTTTAACCCGTCAGCACTGTAGTCCTCTCCAAGCCCCTTTTTTTCCTTTTCTTTCTTTCATCTAGTTTCGCTGTTCCCTTGTTTCTTACTGCCGCGACGGGTGCCTGTTCTTTCTCTTTTTGTCTCTCATTGCCGTCTCCTCATTTTGCTCGTGTCTCGCGAGACGGCGCATTTTGGTGCGCGCTCGTGTAATGGAAGCCTGGTGGTCGAGTCCGGTGCGCTGGCTTGCGAGTTCTTGGTAGCGCACGGTTCGTTAATCCCTCGCGCAACGAAGGTTCTCCTCCCCCCTCCCCATTTTTTCCCTTCATTCTGCTTCTTTCAACGAAGTGCAGACGTCTGCAGTTGGTTCTGTCTTTAGTTCTCGTGGTATGGGAAACGTATTTTATCTTTTCCGTGACCCAACTCCTCCTGTTTACCCAGCGGTGCGCTAAACCACCGAGCGGTTCTTTTCTTACTCTTTTTGTGCGGGAACGCTCGGCGAACTGTGCGCCCACCAGAGCTTATTTTGCATGCGTATCTTGCTAGTACCGGGACCTTAGGTCAACCATAGTATGCCACACCTGTGTGTGTGTGTGTGTGTGTGTGTGTGTGTGTGTGTGTGTGTGTGTGTGTGTGTGTGTGTGTGTGTGTGTGTGTGTGTGTGTGTGTGTGTGTGTGTGTGTGTGTGTGTGTGTGTGTGTGTGTGTGTGTGTGTGTGTGTGTGTGTGTGTGTGTGTGTGTGTGTGTGTGTGTGTGTGTGAGAGAGAGAGAGAGAGAGCATCGCAATCCACAACAAAGGAGAAATTGCAAATCGCATCGCAACCCGCGGCTTCTTCCTTTGTATGTGTGTGGCTTCATGTTGAAAGCAAAATAAAAAGAGGGAACCGAGAAAGGCGCCTCCACAACGTTCTTTCTTTCTTGTGGTTGCAGCTAAGAGCCTGAATCACGTGTCTTCTTGGCCTGCTAGTTCCGTTACGTCGTGATTCATCCATCGTTTAATTAGTTCCGCCAGAAGCGTTATGCAGGTTTAAAAAGATGTACTAGTGTTGCCATAAATACCACATGAAACTGCGATAATTGCATCCGGTCCGTTTACTTCGGCTACGCAGCGTCGTCTTGCTGCCGTGTAGCTCATATAGCTTGGAGGTAGGGGGGGGCTCTATAAATAGGCTGTGTTGCAAGAGTTTTGCACAAAGTTGGGGAGAGAGTCGAGAAAACTGATGTCATAGGAAATGACAGCATGGCTGTAGGAATCGCTGAAGTCAGCTTATCTCAGACATGGGCGAGGGACACATTGCCACTTGTCTTGGGAACTCGCTGTATATGCTATAGGCTTATCTCGGCCGACAAGCTGTGGTTGTGCTACATCTATCCGTTTTGAACCGCTCGTGTTCGGTGAAACTGTAATCGTAACTAGCTTGGTGTGCCAGCGCGTTTTCGTGCGCCGGCACGTCAAGATACGCGACATTTTGTCATTTGGCTGCTGACATGAACTTATTGCATTGAAGTGACGAGGATGTATAAACGTATAGTACAAATCACTTCAGAGAACGCAGAAGCCCTTCCTTTCATCTTTCAAGAGCTTTTCATCTCAGTATGCAGAACGAACAAAGTCACATCGTATTTATTTATTTACATTTTCAGGGCCCGAAGGCACCACCCAAAGGCGCGGGGATAAAAATGAGTAACATGCTCAGTTATAAGGAAAAAGAAAAAAAAAACATGAAAATGTTACAAAGCATCTTGCAAAGCGATTTTGAAATCTTGACCATCCATTATGCTGGCAGTTGAGGTGGGAAGGTGGATCCAGGTGACGCTTGTCCTAGGAACAAAGCATCATTGCACAATTTTGTACGACAAGATGGTAGGCTAACCTTGTAGTCATGGTCCGTCCTTGGCGATGTGTAACGAAGTGGACGAAACAGTGCATCCTTCTAATAGCCTTATAATGATATATTTTTGGGGAAAAGTGTAAGGTAGGTCCCCACCTTCGAGAAAAAATTTTACTGTTTCAGTCCAAAAGTTATAATTATATTTTTGGCTTGTAGGGCTTCGGTAAATTTAAGATTTAGGATGATGAAATTGCTAAAAATGTCAAAAATAAAATTTATCAAATAAAATCAAAATGTGCCAAAATATCCATGTTGCGCCAACAGTCATAACTACAAAACGCTTGGTGCAATTCGAACGCGACTTGGCAGGTACGCAGTGAGGACCCTATCCTGTGTATCTAACCTCCATGATCACCACATCTCTAAGCTAAGGCGCGCTATCGTAAAAACACTGAAAAAGTTCATATTTGGCAGGTTTGCTTTGCACACAATTGGATATAGCAGAAAAATTTGCCGCTCTTTCAATAACTCTGCTTGAATGCACAGCTCTACCTATAAAGAAATAGTACGCAACATTTTATGTCAAAATATTCATTAGAAGGGAAAGTTATCGCTGTTCGCGTAAGTGTAGGATGCAAAAAATCATGTTTTGAGAAAAATGGCTTTAAAGATTTAAATCGAATGTCCATATAATAAAGAAACATTCAATATGTCTGAAATTCACCAGGATCATTGCCTGGGACATACTTTGAAGCGGCGCATTCTCTTTTCGAGCGGTTCGATCCCGGCCGCGGCGGTCGCATTTCGATGGAGGCGAAATGGTAGAGGCCCGTGTACTGTGCGATGTCAGTGCACGTTAAAGAACACCAGATGGTCAAAATTTCCGGAGCCCTCCACTACGGCGTCTCTCATAATCATCTCTTGGTTTTGGGACGTAAAACCCCAGATATTATTATTATCTTTTCGAGCGAGCTGAAGCACAATTTTTTACAGCGAAAGCTGTTATGAGATCACAACAAGGGTGCCGTAGTTGTCCGCCGCCGCCGCCGGTGTCTGTAACCACTATCGCATGAAATAAGAAAAAAATATCCCAGGATGGAATGGGGTTCGAACCTGGGTCCGCTCCGTGCCAGCCCAGTATTCTACCACTGATCCATGCCGATGCTCGAAACTCCTGCGCACAAAAACCCTATACAAGCGTTATGTCGGGAAGGAACCGCGCAACATACGCAATATAACGTGGTAGAAGAGTAAAATAACAACCAGGCGCCACAGAATGCGAATTGTGTAGCCATGCATCACACAATATCATTTGCATTACGAGTGGGTCGTTGAATGCTTCCAACCCATTACAAAGGGCTCAGCCATAATTATTCATCGTCATCAGCCACCGAATCAATTAATGGAGTAGTGGGTACATTGCAAGCGTACTTGCAAGCCCCATTAGAGTTTGCAACGGGTTCTAGAAATGGCGCTCTTCCAGCTTTCGCTGTGACTGTGCTGTGCTTTCCGCGCTGGCCTGGCGTTTTTTTTTTTTGTTTGTTTGTTTGTTTCTGTTTTTTTTTTCGAGCTCGTTTTGCGTCTCCAGCTGACTCATCCACGTGCGTCACAGCAGGTCCACGCTTGAGATATTAATTCCATAACTAGTGTTGATGCTTCTTTTTCGTCCTATACTTCGCCATATTTTATGGAGTACCATAACTTCCTACTATAGCCGAGCAAAAAAATGCGAAACTTAAACAACAGAGCGCCGCAGATGTGTAGTGGAAATTTTAAAAATAAATCGATAACATCATGTCCCACAAGCTTTGGAATGTACTTAGAGAACTTAGCATTACGTAATATGTACAACGAGAAACATTTATGACGACATGGCAGGTGTTGTGGAATCAGAAGCCTTCAGTTTCGGTTTTGAATGCACCTAAAACGGTTTGGAAAAATGTTCATAACTTTCGAACGTCTCAAGATAACTACATCATTCTTCTTTCTAAATATTCTTGAACGGACAAGGATCTTGCAAATGCCAAAAAAAAAAAAACATTTTTTTTCAGAAAAATGCGTTTATGAAGATGGTGACCTACCTTGAGGCGAGATGATTTTCTGCGCAACGAAAGGGCGGACAAGTTTAGGGAGTTCTTCATGGGCGTGACAATGGAATGACGGGAATAATTCATAAAGTAAAACGCGCTGCGTGATTCTGAATGGTTTGGATAACTTGAATGAGAGTGGTATAAGTGAAATCCCATATCGCGTATGCGTGCTCTAATTTCGAACGAACCAAGGTTTCGTCAAGTGTTAACTTCAGCGACAGCGTGGTCGTGGAAATCTTTCGACGCCGATAACGGAGCATGTGGTTCGCGTTATTAGTCACATATTCTATACATGCATAGCGCACGAAAGATTTGAAGAGATGTGCTCTGACGTACTTCGACCACAGTTGGCTCATGAATACTGAGGAGTGTTTACAGCGCACGCCTCGTTGCTACACAAAGTTGAGAGCTAATTTAGCTTCACAGCGACGCTCACTTCGTCCACTGAGGAGCGGAAAATAACCCCGCTTCTCCTTCTCGTGTCGTTCAACCTCAGAACGTTTCTTTTTTCAGTAATTTCGCAAAGTCTTCGCAATGCTGTTCGAATAGTGGCTGCCGCCAGGGGCCTATT
The DNA here is from genome assembly GCA_030522465.1 of Rhipicephalus appendiculatus. NCBI lineage: Eukaryota > Metazoa > Arthropoda > Arachnida > Ixodida > Ixodidae > Rhipicephalus > Rhipicephalus appendiculatus. The sequence goes on from JALIZH010032933.1 coordinate 2,849,293, forward strand.
AAGTTCTGGAAAACAGGTACGGACATGAGCGCGCTACTGTACAGAGGCGCGGTCAAGCCCGCGATACTGAAGAATAGTGCCGCAGCTAGCATTGACAACAGCCGTGATAGCAGCGCTGATATTACCTCCTGCTGACGGTTGTTAGAACGTACCGACGAAGTGGCTGAAATTGTCTTCAAAGCGATAGCGTCGCGAAGCTTTTAGATGCGAAGCAGCTCTTTGACTAGGCTGTGTAACGCTGTCCCTCCGTCCGTGCGTCCGTACGAACGCGCCGCAACGCGCTCCCCTCGCCGCAGGTGTTGGAGCGGTGCCAAGTAGGTCACGCCGCAGCTACGCGTTGACGTCACGCTCCCCTCGCAGTGCGCGCTGACGTCACTCTCTCCCTCGCCTGCCGCGCGCTCGCCGCAGCGCCCGCAGCTGTCGCCTGACGCGCGCCTAACGTACGCGTTGAAACATGTCTGTACGTGTCACCTCTCTCTCGCTTCACCCTCTCCACCGCTCCCTATGCGCAACGCTGCTGCTTCGCGTCCCATCAGGGTTCCCTTTGGGAAGATGGTGTAAATTTTTCCTATGGCGCAGCAAACAAACGAACGATCAAACAAGAACAAATAGGAGCATAAATAAAAAAATAACATAAAAAAAACATTTAGAAACATATAAAAGGTTCCACGAGTAACATGTCTTTACTTCGCCGCGTAATTAAGTTGGTCAGATTTATTTAACTTTTGGTTCACAGCGAATTATCCAATCTATTGCATTCTACTTGAGGTAGTACGTAAACCGGAAGCCATATACTCCCCTATATCGAAACTATCCTTCTTGGTTCTCCGTGTGCAGGCAACAGGCGCCTCGGATGTGTTCTAGAGATCAAGGGTTGCGATGGGGGGCGTCACTTCTGAAACCACAACTTGCTCAACTCCCCAAAAGCAAAGTCGGGCTACGTCGTTTTCAATTCGAAATCGAATTGCGTAGACAATGATGTGAATTCACAGAATGGGCAGAAGGTGCAGCAGTATGGTTATACTTTGTACTTCTATAAAAATTCGATTCCTTGTGGCGTAACGTTCCCCGCATATTGACGCTTTCTTTGTCATATATAGGTAGATACAACGTGTAAACTATGCCTCTCAGTCACCGAACAGAAAAGAGAGAGAGAGAGCGAGAAAGAAATGCTGCATCGGCACTATAGCATTCCTCGGAACTGCCGAGGAGCTGTGTGTTCAGAAAAGCGCTTCTTTTACATTTTGCGAAACTTTTGTGCACACCGAAGCCACGCACATTGTTGGACATGGAGCGGGCTGGGCTCCGATGAAAGGATCCCGATTGCAACACTCGTCGATACTCATCTGGATATGCAAATCACACTGCAGTGCAAATAAAAGCCGCTGTGAACGGCTCGCGATTCTTGCGCTATCCCGCTCACACGAAGCTGATTTATAGCGCCTTTTTCGGATTGTGCACCGTGGGCGATTGTGTACCTCCCCGCGCTCGCGAGTATATGGCGATTCTTATTGCTTGCAGTGTTTTATTTTTTCCTATGTTGCGTTTCATCTTGATGTACGCTGTCTTCGTTCGGTATCTCTAGCGGTGCAAGGTTGACACTCTGGATGTTCTGCCTGAGTGTTGGTGTCAGAGACGAAGGCCTCCCCCCCCCCCCCCTTCCCTTTCCACATACATGGTACTCGCTTTATAAACGGGCTCGTTTTCATAAAGCGGATTCGTCGACGGAGTAGCGCGCAGGCCCTGCGGCGATGTGCTGGCTGTTGAGAAAGCGCGCCCCTTTTACGTTTCCCGTGGTTCTTCTCGGCGTCCTGCGGGGGGAGAAGGGTAAGGAAAATGGGCGCACGAATTCGCGCCGTGCATTGGACCGGGTAATGGGTGCGCAATAATAACGTGCCTTTCATTCCTGCTCTCCACCTCGCTCCGGCAGCGACGGAGGCATTTGCGGGTGTCGCTCATTTTCGGGTCCCTTTCTCATTCATTGCATGTCGCGGTCGGCGTGATTTGTATGGCGCGCGCGCGCGCACGGTCGGGCTGATGCATGCTGCTGCTCCTGCACTGGTTGGTTGCTCGCACGCGTGCCCGCTTTCGGCGGCGCGCATTTATTCTCGACGCTCGTTTCGGCACGCACCTCACGCGGCGTCGCGCCTCCGCAAGCCTCCACGTTATTCTTCTTTTGCGTGTTTTGTTCCTAACGTCGCTTTTCTGCCCCCTTTGTTCCCCCCTGTCTATTGTGACTGTTTTTCCTTTTTCCTTGTTTCCTTATCTTCTTGTCGTCCTTCTTTCAGCCAGTCTGTTTGTTTAGTGTCCGTAATACCATTCGTGTCTTCAGTGTCGACGTGTTGTAGGCGTGCGTAACTCGGTGGGTGTGTGAAGAGAGCGCGAGAATTCGGTCTTCCGCGCGTGTTGCATTCCTGCCCGCGCCAGACTTGTCCAGCATAGCGTTCCACGGCCTCTCACGCTAGCGTTCTCGTCGCGCGTTCTTTCAGAAACGCGCTTTTATTTATATTTGTTTGTTTATTTTCTATGTGCCGTTTCTCGTCATAGGGCAGGATGCTGAAGTAAATGGTGTAAATATTGTCGCACGCGTGTTCTGAACGTACTTATTTCCCGTGGAAGCGAGCAGTAGGAAATACCGTTGTTAGGTCTTATTCTGTCCATTTTTTTTTCTCTCTTTTTGTGTGTGTTAAGGCAAGCGCGAACGCGTGAAATGATGTCTCTATTTCGGGAGAAAGTTTGGCGGGGACCGTCCGGCAAGTTGTTCAGAACTATCTAGTTGGAAGTTTCACGTGGAGTTCGCATCAGTAATAGCTGGCAAATGCTGACAAGAATTCTGTCAGCAACTTCCGTTATTTTTTAATAGTTCTGGACATTATGGCATTGTCAACTTATGACTTCGGATTTTGGTAGCTGATCATTCATACCACTTGAGTTGGAAACTTGCGCATGTTTTCTTTTTTTTTTTTTTGTGTATCTGTGTGTGTGGTTCTTTCTTGAATTTTTTTTTTATTTTCTGCGTTATTGCAAGAAATTGGTTCGATAGAGAGGCTGTCTTAATGGTGATGATGGTGCCTGCGCTTTATTCATCGATCGCCTTTCGTACCTCTGACGCAACACAAGGCCCGGCATTTTCTTTACCTATGGCTCGGCTCGTCATGTTCCTTAACCAGCGTGTCCGAACCCTCGCGTTGTTAACTATTTCAGCGGTGGCGTGTTATAACTGCTGACGGGCTTAACCTGATGGTAAAGGCCGGGAATTGCTTCGAATCGGCATTTCTGGCTGGGGTATTCACCACTTGTCTCAGGTATCAGTGTCACTTAGAAATGTAATAAGGCGTGAGGCTTTCTTGCGATCGATCCTTCCGAAAACACAACGTTTTGCGGACACGCATGTGCAAGGCCTTTTAAATGCGAATGGCATTTCTTTAGCCAGCGCGATGGGTTTCGGATGGACGCTCCAACTTCCGGTGTGGCGTCACCCACTCCCACCCTCCCGCTCATGCATATACACGCGCGCGCTATTGACGTCAGCGAAGCGCATGTGTATACCGGATAAACATAAATAAAAATGTTAACAATGTTCCGATGGCGCGATTTGAGTTCATGGCTTCTAGTACCTAACCCTGATGCTCTAACCACTACGCCGCAGGCGCGCGCCTCTTCAGGCGGAATAGAACGCGTCCCACATGCAAGCAAACGCGTTCAAACGCTTGCGCATTTCCACAGCGCTGAAAAATAGTTTTCTTGAGAACTTCTCCGCGCAAGCCCCCGCGTTGACGTTGTTGGCGCGTTTTCACAACTCGGACGGAGCAACACCGAGTCGCCATTAAAGTATTCGCGTTGACAATGACAACGGACACCATCCAGTTTCTGGTGTAATTTTGCTGCGTAAGTAATCGGGAAGAGCTTTCCTCTCTCCAAAGAATATTTTTGGCCCAGCCCCCGCAAGTGTTCGACGTCTCATTGCACGAAGTGCTGAGCCTAGAATCGCTGTGTCCCGTCTTGAATAACCACACGTGGGTGGATTCAGATCCAGTCCTTATTCGATGCATGCAGAGAGGCTCTCCCCCTTGACGAATTTGCCTTGTTACACATGCAGTGCGCATTTGGCGAAATCCAAAGCTACTAAAAGTAGTTGCGCATGTCTGATTTCGTGTCTTCGTTGCCTGCCGGTTGTTTCGTTTCAGTGGGCATGTGAGAATGCGGCGTATGCACGAGCATCACCTCGGTCATTTCCAACACTCCGGATAGGAGAGGATAACCGCTGAAACTTTATTGTGAATCATTTGGCAGAGGTGGTGTGGGTCAGAACAGGATCGCCTACCTTCCTTTTCATGCCTTCAAAGCGCCGCGGTACATAATCAATGGCTTCCAAGATTCCTTGCGAACGCTCAATGTTCGTGCCGATGCCGTGCACATAGCAACATGTGCAGGCTCCCAAGTATTGATATATCGTTTAGTATAGGAAACGCATGTCAGCCTTTGGTATAAACCTTGTATAGTTGTCGCGAACTCGATTCGTGTCTGCAAATGAAAACCACTAACCACCACTTGCTTATCAAACTCTTGCCTCTGAACTCTTGCCTCTGAATGTTTTAAATAGCGGCTGAATGCATCGTTACTATTGAACGATAGGGGATATTCAAAATGCAGAACGCCATCTGTCGACAAGCTCGTAAGCTCGATCCGCCATCGTTTGCTGGGCGCGAAAGCGAAAGCAGCCGCATATCGCAGCATTTCAGGTGCTATAGCTGCGGGTTTTTCGTCTTCGTTCTGCGATAACTTCCCAATGTTTCGTGCGCTGTTCAGGCAACGAGGGAGCCGTGACAATGCCGGGAACAAGGTAACACTGATTTTAATCGAATGTATTGGTTATCTGAACGAAGATAAAAGGAGTAGCATCGCGAACTGGTTTCGTCAACGAGATCGGCACTGCGCTTTTGTTTGGAAATGACCGGGGCGCACAAAAGCGCTCTTAAACCTGAGTGCTTATTTTCCCGTGAAATTTATTTGCCTTGCCTGCGACATAACCTTGCCAAACGAAGTTTCGATATGCGCATTTTTAAACGGACGGATGTCGCGCACGCGCGAAAGAACATCGTAGATCATTGCTAGTCAGGGTTGCTTTTGCGAGCGATACATGATACATGTTAATGCGAGCGATACATGTTAAAATCAGTGCTACAGACGCTGCTGCGTGCGTCCGCGGAAAACCTTCAGTGCCACCACACGAGACGCAATCGAAGCAAAGCACCGAACAGGCATCTCTATGCAAGCTTCGCAAGGCAGTGTGCGCCGACGTACCGTTCGCATGCCGCGTGCGCCCTTCACTTTACACTCCCTTATCCATCCCCCTTTTTTGTTCCTTTGCTTTCTTCAGTCTGCGCGTGCTGCGAACACGTTGGGGCTAGAGTTACGGAGCCCATACAGTGTAGGTATTCTCGTTCGGTAGATCATCGCAGTCATCTTTCCGCTGACCGCGAGTCCTCGTTATATCAGAGGTGTAGCCAGGTCTTTAGTTATTTTTGAGGGGAGGGGGGGGAGGGTGCTCACAATATATTATGTATGTTCGTGCGTTCGTTTGTATGTGTGCGTGTATATATACACTTGCAAAATTTTTATATTTTCGAGAGCGGAGGGGGGGGGGGGGGGTTGAACCCCCAACGCTCCTTCTACTCCCTTCCCCTCTTGGCTACGCCAGTGCCTTGTATGCTGTTGTATGCATTACCGCACGGCAATGCAACGCCGCCGTGAGATACGTGATATTTTACGAAAAACGGAATATTTTAAAAAGATGTGAAGGAACCCACGCATATAGCGCTCAGGAAACCAGGACGACAATACTAAATCCGTGCGATAGATTGCGTCCACAACGCATTATAAGCAACCGGTGGGCAGTAAAGGAGCACTATACGAACGAACTCGGGTAGCTTTCTTTATTTACAGTTAAAATGCGCCATCATTTCTTTTTTTTTTTTTTTTTTTGCGGCACAACGTTCGCGCGTACATATCCGTGCCTTCTTCTTTCGCAAAAGCGATGAAATACGCTATTGCGAAGGGTATAGAGATGCCTGCTAAAGAAGTGACCCGAGGAAAGCGGCACAGCGTTGCACAGGTGGCGCAGAAACAACGTGGTTTCGATATCGGACACGTGAATGGCAAATACAGTGAAAATGAATTGCAGGCGCGCAAGCGGCGGTTTTCTTGGGCCAAATGCTCCGCCAACGAATGCTGCTCTCAGCCTCTCCGTGGCCTGGCCTTATGGAGACGCGCTAGCAGACGACTCCGCGACTGTGCCCAACAAAAAATGGCGACGCGCCCAGTGTGCCGGAGCAGCATTATGAATGTCCCCTATTCGCACTGTACCATGATATCGTGGTTTTTGCTCGTGAAATCACATAAATGAACTTGATCTATATCATCCAACTTTTGGATTGCGTTCTAAAATGTCTGATAGCGATTACTGATGTTCCCCTTCTTTGTTTTTGCATAATGACCTTTTCCTTAATTAAAAAGATATGCATTTATGATATCGTATTACTGTTTTGCGGGCTCTCTGACCCGGTAAAATTCATGTATTGCTCTCCTTTTCACGGAAGGATATCCTTCTGTGTAGAGATGGAAAGGTGGTTCTTGGTCACGTAGAGCATGCGCAACCGGGTCGGGAAATGAGACGCTCGGTTAGGAAAACTTCGATCTTTTCAAAGGTGGCTAAGTTAATGAAATATAGTGAAGTATCGGGTGGGGGGTTCAGATTTGTCGAACGCTTTAGGGAAATCAAGGAAAACGCAGTGTATAACTCTAGAATAGAAAGATCAATGTAGGTTCAGGAAAGTGTTCATGAAAATGGTTCACGGAAACATGTAAATATAATGAAACGCCTTTACACTTTTCTTTCATGAACTATCGCAAAGCTTTCGCATCAGTTCACCACTCCAAACTACGGGTATATCTTAGGAAAATGGGACTAGATTGGCCTTGAAACGTCACTTACCGTGTCACGTGACTTCGGTTCTTCACCCAATCCGTTGCGCGCAATGCCGCCATTGCAGCGGTGCCAAAAAGCAATGCATTAAGAGAAGAAAAATAGATGATGAGCTCTTCAGCGTTTCGGTTTCGCCTGAGAAATTGGTTTGGTTTCATTACGCCGCAACAATTATCAACGGCAGCGTTTTGAAAATATCATAGTGGCAATGGGCTCTTCGCAGGAAAGACTTCATTTCTCCCGTTTGACCAGACCGCCTGTCCCCTCTAATCGAAAGGTTAATTTGTTTTATTTATTTACTGTCGTAATTTATGTCTTTAGTCATCTTAACGTGTCTGCCACCACAGAAAAGGTAATGCCGAAGCTAGTGAACAAATATCACAGTTGTCTTATTCTGGGGATTTTCGCTCACTGAAATACACGGCGTGTTTGTGTGTGCGTGCGTGTGTGCGTGCGTGTGTGTGTGTGTGTGTATGTGTGCGTGCGTACGTGCTTGTGTGTGTGTGTGTGTGTCTGTGTGTGTGCGCGTGTGTGTGTGAGAGAGAGAGAGAGAAACAGAAAAAAGACAGCTTCTGAGTAAAGTGGAAGTGTTCTTTTTTCTTGTCCTCTTAAGATCGTGTTTTGCGAACAATGGTTAAAATATTAAATCAAAATTTCGGCGCATCGCGTATATAATTTATCACAGCTTCAAAATTTGTAAGAGATGCAGCTCGAGCTTTGAAATGAAGCCCCAGTACATGCCATATAAGCTCAGGATATACGTTGCTGCAATGTTTTCTGGGCTCATTACTGTCTCGGGTAACGCTGGTGGTTCCAGTCTTCCAACCTATAGCGGTGGGCACCAACGTTGCTGGGCACCTCAAGAGGTGATTATAGTTTCCGCGTAAAGGCTGTTGTTCACAACCAAAGCCACAATACGTTCTTCTCTTGACACGCGTTCTGTTTTAAGGCGAAAGCCTTAGATGCCTCCTCAGGCGCGAATATTGACCGTCGGCGTCCCGCGTCGGCGGCTTCAAAGCGAGTGATGCGAAAAAATCGTCATCGCGTGATGGCGTCGCAGATCGCCAAAATTTGTGACTTCATCGTGACGTCACATAACGTGGCGTCACATCATGACGTGACGTCGTCGCTTGGTCAAAGGTGAGCCGATCACGGAGGCAGTGCAAAATCACGTGAGGTGGAGAAAGCTTGCAATGTCTCCGATCCCGAAGGCAGTGCAAAATTTTACGTTAGATGCAGAAGGCTTTCGGAGGGGGGGCGGGGGGGAGGATCAAAACACCGACTGAGAAGAAAAAGAAGATGGCTGTCGCCTTCGAGTCTCTTAGGCGAACGCATAAAGGGCCCCGTCAGTTTTTTTTTTTTTTTGCCTCCTGTCGCCTTCTCTCACGGCTGCTTCAGAGAGCCATTTATGGCCTCGAGCCTTGATAGTATAGTGTTAACTTTTGCACTGACATTTTTTCCGTGCCCTCTAAGTTCCATGTCACTCCCTTCAATTGGGTGAACGCTTCCATTCTGAGTCATTTGAAGAGTTCGCCGTATGCAAAGTTTCTGCACGTACAAGGCTGCACATTGTACGCACAGAAACGTTACGCCTTGTATAAACGCAGTGGTTCGTTGTACGTTGCTTAATTTGATTCTGTTTCGCTGATATCGTTTCAAAGTATGAAGGTGTTTTTTTTTTTTTTCGGTTTGCTTTCTCTCCTTGTTTGTACCTCGATTTTCTGGGAAAATAATTGCATTTCTCTTATGTCTTCTGAAAGTGAAGGATCGGCTGGAGTGTGTAGGTCACCATTTCATCCTTTAAAACAACGTTCTAAAACGTAAAAGCAAGGTGGTGCTGGGATGTTCTTGGCAAGAGGCGAGCTTTTATGATCTACAAGTTCGGAAATAATATACACTAATGTAACTTGAGTGTTTCTCTTTCCTTCTCTCTCCTTACAGGGTAGGAACATGACCTTTTAAGTGATGCTCACTGCCTTGACAAACTCGATTTTGATAACTTTATGCAATTTAAGAGTCCAGCTAATGCGGTGGCTCAGTGCAGCTTCGGCCGTTTTTGTTTCTCTCTCTTTTCGAGTAGAATGCCTTGACGCTGGGACATTGCTCTATGTGCGCTCCCCCGAAAACGGCTGGAAAGTTTACGATCTTTGGACAAAGCCCAAAGGAAAATCCTCAATGGTTCGTAAAAATTAAGCGAAGGCAATGGCAGTTATTCTTGTGCACATGTATATATATCTGTGCGCGCTGCTTATTTCAAAACGATTTGCCACGAAGTAAACCGTGACTTTATGGCCCGAGAACAGCGGAACCTTTTTGTTCAATCAGTGTATTAAAAAAAAAAAAGTTGTGTCTTAATTAAACATGCAGCTTTTTGAAGAATAGGTTTGAAATAGACACGCTCTTTAAAGATCTGCAAAGAAAACGTTGTGGGATAAATAGAAAATTCGCGTTTGCTCAATGCTTACCGAATGCCACTGTCTCCTAACTGCGTATGGTTAATCACGTTTGAGCTTCGTGAATTGCCTTTGACTAAAGTGGAGCGTAAATCGCCAGTGCGCGAGTAATCGAGGCAAGTGCGGAGTGAGTATCATTCGGTGTGTGACAAAACCAGGCGGGCCGGTTTGCGTGTTGATGCTTAGGTACTTTATTTTCGTGGGTGTCAACAACCGGGCGGCCTGCCCGACAGCAGTACACACGCTATCATAATGAATACACCATTTAGCGCACAATATACAGCTCGATGGTCTGGTGCTCTCTTTTTTTTTTTTCACTCTCCCTACGTGTACGACATGGGTCGACTATTTTTAGGTTCTTTAGAGAGGTACGAAGGAAAGTAAAAAGGTAGCGATATTAGCCGGAACAGAAAATCTGGTTTGCTACCTCTCAGTGAGGAGAGAGCGAACGAGAAGTAGAAATATAATTATAGTAAGCATAGACACATGATGACATAGCCGTCTTCGAATCCCTGTACAAGATTACGAGCAGGCCAATGAAGATCTCTTCAGGCTAAATTAATTTTTGCGCAGGTTCCTTGACCTCAAGAACTGTAGCAGTTGCTTCGTCGTGAGTTGCTGCGATGATTTATTAAATTTACATTTCGAAATGGTTTACTCTGATAATTGACTTGGATCGAAGCAAGGCTAGCCCAGTCGCTCGAGACAGCCATCAAGGAAAACATGTTCAATAGAGAAAGCACACGTAGCAGGGTCTTTGTTTTTTTTTTTTAATTTTCTGTTGATCTCGTGCCCTTTCTTTAATTAAAATTATATGCTAAGTTTGAAGTGTGGGATTACATGGAAAAAGAATAAGAAAATTGAGGAGCCATTCCACTTCATGAAGGTGGATGACCAGCGAAGCTGTTTTGCACACGACACGAATGCAACACTTAATTTCGAACCTTAACCGATCGCACAGCATGCGACTAAATCCGAAATGTCGCTACAGGAAGTCCCTTTTTCATTTAGCGTATGCTCCTTTAACGTTTTTTTTCTTTGAGCAGCATATGCGTCCTTTTGCCGCGACATGCGTTGTCTTGTCTGGCTTGCTGCATGCACTTGGCGTTTCGTGCGCGATCTTGAGGAGCCATTTGAGCAGCACGCGTCGTTTTGCGGCATTCTTCGTTTCGCGGCGTGCGTCGTCTGGTCTGTCTTGCCGCATGCGCTTGGAGTGCTGAGTAGTGTGGTTTGCCCAATCTATGTGGCACATATATGTTGGTGTTAGCCGCCCGTGTGTTTCCTTCTTCATTTTTAGTTGACCGGCGGTGAGTTATCTTTTTCCCTTTTTCTGGCACATACGTTTTTGCCCGGACGACTTCTTCATCTTTAGTGTACCAGCGGCGAGCAGGGGGAGGGGGGGGGGGGTTGTCAAATTTCTGTGGCACATACCTGCGCTTGAGGTTTTTTCACACACACAGACACAGCCTAGCCATATACAGCTTGGTTTTAAAACATTGTGCCACTTATGCCAATTTATGCCCAACGATAGCCGATTTGTGACGGAAGCATAGTGTCCATTGAAGTACTTCTGAAAGCTCCTGCGATGTTCGTAGACTTCACTTTCTGCTCTTTGTACCCAGCACCTTAATACGACCAGACAGTTGTTTTAGAGTGGTCGTTTTCTCAACGTAGTTTCAGAATGAAGCGCTAATATAAGGTGAGCGCTAGTTTTCGACTGTTTATTACAAAAACGTGCATAGGCAATATAACAGATTTGCGATGCGCAACGTGCCAAAAAGCCTCGAAACACGCATCAAATCACCGGCATCACACTTTCTATAAAACGACTCTCCAATGGAAAGAGGGAAATTGATGTGTCGCTGATACATGATTCCCCCCAGTTTTTTATAATATAAAATGTCCCCAATAATTGTCGTGCAGTTGTGTCCTTACTTCTGCCAAGAGTCCTTATCTGGTCCAGTCGTGGCTCACACTGATATGCATGGCAATGCGCAGACAAATGCACTCCGTCTGGCTGGACCAGATAAGGATTCCTGGCAGAAGCTGCTACATCTTCTATGTCCCTTTTTTCTTACAAACAGTCGAAAGTTAGCGCTCACCTTGTTCTACCCTGCCTCCCTTATTTCGTTGTTTCTCGTTAAGTGGCCGTAGTTTTATGGTCAGCAAGACAGTATAAACCGACTATAATCCAACGACATGTACTTCTGAACAACAGGTTCGGTGGTTCGCAGTCACCGCTTTGAGGAGGGAGGAACATACGCTGGCTGTAGAGAACGGAGGGAATGGCGCACTCGCGTTCATGGCGAGTCTATCCTACCATGGGGAGATGCCTGATTATCGGGTCACTCGCTTTCAGTATAGTGGCGCGTTGCCGCCGGCGAGAGCGCAATCAACCATAGCGCGGCAGCGCCGATTAGTCGTCGCATCATTGCTCGACACCGACCGACCTTGACGACGTTCATATTCTTGCAGCCTGCCGCGCCATCGCGCCGCGATGACAGGCGCGTACCGCGGCTTCATTCATCATCCGCGGAACTGCAGAGCACGCGCGTGCGGCAGAGTCGGGCGCCTCCTTGTCTTGCGCTCTGTTTATCCTCCCGCGCCGGGCGCCCGTGTGGACTTGTCCCTCCGCATGGACCGTGGCGGCTTTGTTTTCGTGTTTGTTGCTCTCACACTGTGTAGGCCCGCAGCAAGTGTGTGGGAGCGTAGTATCGCATTATGCTTGTCATGGCGATGCGCTGCTCGCGGGTACACGGCTTCTGCTACGGTCTGTCACCAATACAGATGAGCTGACCAATCAACCCGCACGTTCTGATGCCCCCCTCCCCCCCTCCGCTTGTCTGATTCGCACGCCTTGCGCTCTACGTTGTACGCCTACAGCGCTCGATATGATTGCTTGAAGGGATTGTGTAGCGATTACACACATCCTATAGTAAGCGGTGGTAGCAAAAGGCGAGTGCCTTTATACGATTTACATCACCCCTGTACGTCATGGCGCGGCTATGGGGGCGACCATTATGAACAGTGCTTGAGAACACGTGAAAAAAGGTTCAGCGGAGATCACTTATGTTTACAAATGATGTCGACTAGACGGCGCACTAAAGTAAAACGGCAAAAAAAAAAAAAAAAGAGAGAGAGAGAGAGAGAGAAAAAAAGAAGAAGAAATAATAGTTACGGGTGCCGCATGCTCCCTACCGCTGAGACCGGGACCCTTGCCACCCCTATCCTTGCTGCCGGACTGCTGCTGTTCGTGCTGGAGACCTCTGCGCCACTACACCCCTAACCCTTTTCTCTTCTATCCACTGTCATCCCATCCCCCCTATCCCGCAGGCGCTGCGCCGTGCTCCCGACTGGGCTGCAGCACCATGCTGAAAACGACTGAGTGAGGTAGTTTCGAGGCGTACTAAGAACATTTTAATCGAAAGTCAGGACCTTAATTCAAAATGAACGCCTTGTTCAATTTATAATTATCAGGCATATTTAGTTCCCAAAAATGATGCCCGCGGCGACAGAGGACCGATTGTATACAGTAGATTTCACCATCATATATGTGATTACTTATTTTTACAGCTTGGCTAGCGTTAGCTAGAACCATCCCATTATGCAAGTTTTTTTTTTTTTTTTTTTTTTTTTTTTTTTTTTTCATTTTCATTTCATTGTTGTTGCTGGTAACGCCTGGCAAGGCGTATTGCCCCGAAAGGCCTATTGCGCACTTCGACCGAGAGTATCTATCCTGCGTGTTGTCGAATTCGCTGTTTTGTTTGCTCTGAATAGCTCAGAGGGATCCAACGGCCTGACATGGTTAAAAATGTCGTCATTACAGAATTTGACGAGACGGCCGCATTATATAGGCGATGTCCAGAATCGCACACCGACTGTTTGTTTCGGAGTAAAACACTTGGAAACATATTGGGTTGGCAACACGCTCAAAAGCCCCTATAGACCTATTCCATGTTTGTAAACACGGGTAGGCACCGTCGACATACTGGGGGGCGCTTGTAGCGACGTCGCGGCACGTAGGCTACGCCCAGCCCAAAGCTCGCGCGGGAGGCTCCCCCCGACGTGCTGTGCCATTTGTCACGTGATCATAGAGAGGGCGGTGGCGAGCTTTTGGGCTGGGCGGAGCCTTCGTGCCGCGACGTCGCTACAAGCGCCCCCCCAGAAAGTCGACGGCGCCTACCCCTGTTTACAAACATGGAATACGTCTACATATAGGGTGACTTGTGTGCTGTGCGATGTGAGTGCGCGTTTAAGAACGCCAGGTGGTTGAAATTATCCGTAGCCACTTACTGCGGCGTCTCTCATATCCTGAGTCGCTTTGGGATGTTAAACCCCATACACCGACCAGTCAACGATCTCTCCGTGGTTCATAGCCTCCGCCAGTCGTTGTAGTACTTGTCCCTTTCTTCGTCTTCGTTTTCACACGCTACACCATTTGCAGTCTTCGAATTGGTCAGATATCTAGAAAAACCAAAATTTTATCGCTTTGAAGCATCGCGCTTCATTTCTTCACGACACGAGGCTTTCGAGTGCGTCGCATATGAAAGATTCGTGTGTTTCGCTTCCACATGCACGGTGCATTCGAGAGCGCCCTGGGCGCATGGAGAAGCGGCCCGGCCAGCGTCGGAGCGTGACGTGCGTTGGAGATGAGGCTCCGCACGCTGCTCTTTTTGACTGCGTGCGTTCTTGAACGACGGTTAACGACGTGCTTCGCTAATTAACGAGCAGCGCGTCCGCCGAAGACTCGGTCGCCCATGAAAGGATGTGCTCCGAGTTTGCGCGCTTAGAACATCTATACACGAATGCGTAGCGAGGAGAATGAGGGGCTGTCTGAATTTCGTTGTCCACGTCCGCACTGACAGTCGTTCTGTCGTGTGTCGCGGCTTCCTTAACGGACTTGCGCGTAGGAATCGCGAACTCTCCCGATTCTCGCGCTTTGGCGGTTATAAGCGCGCTTTTGGCTTGCGCGTCTCCGCGTTATAAGCGCCGAGTTATGTGAAAAGTTCGAAATAAAAGGCGTGGCGTGCGTCGAAATGCGGCTCGTCAAGCCGACAGGCTGTTATCGGGCGCTTTGATGCAAACTAAGGGTTGTGAAGCTTACGGTACGCAAGAACGGTTGCTATCGAAGCATATCTTTGTTTTCAACGAGCTCTTTTTTTTATATTTTATTCAGAGGGCATGTAGCACACTTCAATGGCACGCGTATGAACTTTAAATGAATATTTTTTTCAGCGCCAGAAACAAAAACTGGGCTAACTTTGACGGTAACATGAAGCCCATAAAGATTTATTTGAATAAAAAATTTGTGATAAAAACTGGTCAATTACTGAAATGCTCACTCAGAAAGTTAGTTTCAAATAAAAAATTGAATCATATCCTGGACCTGTTTAAATACAAGTGAGCCATATCGACTTTCAACCAGTGAGCCTGCTCCGAGAACTCGTGACCAAAAACAAGCAACATAGCCGGCTCTAGTCCGTTTCGTGTTTGACCAGTTACCTTGCTGTTGCGCTTTTGTTCCAAGGCGGTGCATTTAAAATCACGACGGTGGCGCTGAAGAAGCTGAAGTCCGTTCCCAGAAGCAGTTATGTAAATCCGAGCCGCATAAACCAAGTACGTGCGTGAAAAAAAAAAGAAAAAAAAAGGAGTCTATAATATACGCCCTTGCGAACGAAAAACTCAACAAAGAACGTCAGAGAAAGAAAGAAGCATGGCTGAAAGCGCAACGTGGCGTTTTCATTTTTATATTTTGTATGCCGGGGCCTGTCAGGTGACGAAAGCCTGCTGAAACCTGTCGTCTTTTTTCGGGCCTACATAGGACGGTACCGAGGAGAGAACATTTTTGCGTTGTGTTTAATTTTGTAGGAAGGAATTTCGAAATCGTTCATGCGTTGACATTTTACGCATTTAATCGCTAGCCAAGACAGGTCCGGAATAAAATGCTTGAATCAGACTTGGTTATCTAGTAATGTTAAGTGCCAAATTCAACAGTTACCCCTGAATACCAGCTATAGGAGGTAACCCACATTTCAATTGCAATGCTGGTTTGAGATTCTGTGATTACATGAACACAGGTACAAAAAATTGTTGAGCAAGTTTGGCTATAATGTCAAAAGCAAACAGTTGAATTTGCCTCAATCCTGCTTTAAAGTGGATCTTCAAAGAAGAGAAAAACTTCACATAAACGAGCTCTGAACTTCGGCTTTAGGTCTACTGTGAGAGATGCGTTTACGTTCACACTTCAATACAATGCATGGACAGGTGGCCAACATGCATGGGCCTGATGTGCGCGTGCTCAAAAAAGAAATGATGACGTTGAAAATGCGCACAATATAACGGGATGGGGGGAAGGATGCAGGGCAAATGCTCGCTATCCATATTAAAAAAGAAAAAGGCATTGCAGTGAAATATTTCGCAAGGGAAGTACCAGACAATGGTAATGATAATTGTCGGGGTTTTACGTGCCAAAACCATAATTACGAGAGACGCCCGAGGGGGTAATTTCGACCACCTCGGGTTTTTTAACGTGCACCTAAATACAAGTACACGGGCCTCAAGCTTCAGCGACACTCTCTCTTCGAAACCCCCTGTTCGACCTTTATAGCAGTTTGCGTGTTCCCGCGCTTTTTCTACAAGCACTCCTTCCTATGCGCAATGACGTGTGCGAGCTCCTTATTGTGACTTGACTGCGGTTTCTCGCCCATGATTGACATATCTGGTGGTCTTCTCGATGTACCACATGTTTCTTTTTGTGCAGAACAATTCTGTAAATACTTGTATCTGTTACGCGTCCGTCGCTTCTGCGGATTTGCTACAAGACCAAATGGACATTATTAAGTGAAAAAAAATTTGGCAGTAGTTAAGCATAAACCTAGAATGTGCTAATTAAGTTTATAATCACTCACTTTGGGGCGCACGTAAGGGTAAAATCAAAACCAGTACTCAGTAGCGGGGTCTCCTTAACGGATGTCTGATGAACATATGTCCTGTACCTCTATAGTGTCCATATCCACCCCCCAATTCTTAAAGAAAAAAAAAAAGAAAAAAAAAAACACCAAGAAAGCCTTGACATTTGTTACGATCGTTCCGGACTGTTCGTCGACAGATTCCGAACTACGGGAAACTAAATTTTAACGTACGCCTAAAGTGCGGTGCTATATGCTCAGAATTTCTGCTTAGCAGATGTTACTTTACCCTTCACCTTCAATTTCGAATTTACAGCGTGGGCCTTGAAGTGATTAAATAAAAGCGTAATTTGCGTATTTTGGTGATCAGTGAAATTATTGTTAGTGGCCAGTGAAGCCGCATAATTCAGTTTGTTGAAATGTTATCCCGCTCCATTTTCCGCGCTCTCTCACGACTCGCGAGACAATGCCGCCTTTCCCCGTGTCGTCGCGAGGTCCGAATAGCGTACAAATTTTCGCTGGCTGCACGCCTTTCATCGCATAGGGGATTGCGAGACTGCAGTGATCTCTAGTTTTCAGCCGTTGCTCTAGAAACATGGAAACAGAGAAGTGTTGTCCTGCGACTGTTTCTTGCTGTTGAATTTGTTAAATTATTCAACCTATAAGTGCATCGCTTTGATGCATTGTCCCCTCAGAAAAAGGATTAGCACAAGCGGCTGTTCTGGCCCATGGTCGCTTGTGCTAATGTTTCTCTGCGGTGACCGTACATGCCGCGCGGCATGGGCACGGAAGATTCGGCCAAAGCAAAGAGACCTGCTGCTCAGGTGACTTTAATAAAAGCACTGAAGTTTCGGAAAGTTTAATTAATTCATTAATTGTTGGGGTTTTACGTCCCAAAACCACGATATGATTTTGAGGGACGCCGTAGTTGAGGGTTCCGGAAATTTCTACCTCCTGGGGTCCTTTTACGTGCACCTAAATAGAAGCACACGGGCCTGTAGCATTTCGCCTCCGCCGAAATGTGGCCGCCGGGGCCGGGATCCGATCCCGTGACCTGTGGCCTGTCAGATAGGTGGGCTGGTATTTAAACATTCAGCTTAGAGAGCACCGTAGCTCGCTTAAAGGAAGTACTGATACGAATTTTAAATATTTTCGAGTTGTTGCTCTAAATAAAAAAGCGAGTGTCGAGAACCCTAAAAAGAGTGTCGTGGTGCTTGGGAATGCATCGAGTACATTTTTAATACCGCTACCTTAAAACAGCAATGTCGGTTTCGGTATCGAGAAGGTGGCTTCGCAGTGACGTGTCAAGAGCATAGGTCGGCAAAACTTGTGGAGCTCACTCAGACTCACTCATGAAATATATATTGCGCCTTGGGCTCACTCGAACTTAGACTCACCAAAATTTTGCTGAGCCAGACTCACTCAGACTCACACTCACGAAACTTTTCTTCAACCGGACTCACTCGGACTCAAAGTCACCAAAACATTACGCACCCGGACTCACTCAGACTCAGACTCAAGGCTCGATCCGAGTCTGAGTGAGTCCGATTGAGTCGACTCATGAGTCCGTTAGCCTAGAATTATCTTTTTCGATCATGATGTCAATGCTCTTTAACACCAATATGTCACGTAATCGGTGGGGCTCTTCTTGTCGTCTTTTGATATAGTACCTTCGAAGACGAGTTATGAGTGCTCGTAAAGCAATAACGTCATTTTTCTTGAAAGAGATGCCAACATAAGATATATTTATCAAGAACTTCGAAGAGTCGCCAGGGGGGGTAGGTCAAGGCACTCCCCTACGTAATTCGCGCCTCTGATCAATAAATATTGAAATGGTGTATGAAAGATACTGCTTTGGAATACGTGTGAGTAGACGTGAGTATAAACGTGAATCCAGGCAAGGCTGATAGTAATTAACTGCAGCAAAAGTAATGATAGTAATGTTGAAGATGAGTAGATATGACCATAGGTAGGCAAAAAAAGTGGAACTCACTCAGACTCACCCAAGAAATATATCTTGCGCTTTGGACTCACTCGGACTCAGACTCACCAAAATTTTCCCGAGCCGAACTCACTCGGACTCGCACTCACCAAAATATTACTCACTCGGGCTCACTCAGACTCAGACTCACGGCTCAATCTGAGTCTGAGTGAGTCGAGTGAGTCGACTCATGAGTGAGTTCGCCGACATATGGTCAAGAGACGTCTGACGTCACGGGGAGACTGCAACTCGCGACATACTAGCAACAGCTGCTTGTTTGCTAACAGTCGCACGTGGTTTACGTAAACAACGATGAGTGAATTGTCGTCCAGAGAGACTGACGGTGGTTTCTGCTATTTAGGCTGCACGCAGGACGCAAATTTCGCAAACCCAGTGAACTGTGTTGACTTGTCGTGATAATGCCCATTGCGGTGGGGCTGGCTTATGCTGGGCGACGAACTTTAAAATCAAAGTAAAATATTTTGTACCTGTTGGCTGGCTCCGGTGTGTGGAGAGCGATGACAGTGCACACCATGGAAACGAAAGATGTCTCTTTTGGGGTGCCTTAAAATCGTGACAGTACTCCTTTAAAAGTACGGCGTATTCTCATCTTGCAGTATACATTGCCGTTCATGCGGGTATGAACCTGTTCTTTCGGACACCTCTTTTGTATCAGACATGGTAACAAGCTAACTCAGGAGATTGTAGAAGTCTTCTAAATGAAGATATGAAAGACGTGTGTCAGCCATCCATCGCTGAATGTACTAGATAGTGAATGCAATCTCTTGCGAAAAGTTGTTGTCATGCCCCAGCGATATTGAAGCGTCCGCGCAAGTGCGTGCACATGTGCGCCAAACTAACGGGGATTTTTCTTTTCTGCTCTTTTTCGTACTAAATTCAGTCTTAGGATCGGCGTTCGCCTTGTCTCCTCTTTTCATGTATCCGCGTTCTTCGGCTCTGTGCATTTATTTTCGGATGACTCAAAGGCAAATATTGCAGCAGTGTAACGTATTTGCGAGCTAACTCGTTTGTAAGTTCTGCAATAGCCTGTAAACGCGTGTGAACGCAGTAGATGACAGGGCATGGCGGGCGAATATTGAAAAAAGAAGCGTGGTAAACTTGCACTATAGAAAAGTGCGAAGACAAAAAGCGGGAGGGGACTCGAAAATTCCTGGCTTATCTATACTACAGGCTCTTCAAAAGCGTGAACAGCAGTTGTAATTTACCCGCTATGTTTTTCTTACTAGGCATATACTACGACTGCACCACTTGATCAGTATTCCTGTAGTTGGTGTGATTTCTGTCGTTACTGTCCATTACGTGAAACCTTAATATATCTGCGCTCATTCAGAATAACAAATTGGGCACTTGAGTGCTTGCCGACTGGTACATGCAGTAGCGATCTGCTTGCAAAGATACGAGAAACGCCGCCTTCTGCGTTCTTTCATGCGAGCGCGCCTTGCTTCACGCGTGGCATAATTTATAGCTTTGCAACCTCGCGGACGGGGCACATCTTGCCGAGAGTGGCTTGGCCCGGGTAGCGAGTTTCTGCAGAAAAGACATTGACCGCGGAACGGATGCGCGCTAACGGCAGACGTCTGCACTTTTGGGACTTGATCATCGCTCGTTTGCTTCTGTTCACCGTATGACGTCATTCATTTTGGCCGATCTATAGGGCGCGCTGTGCGCCCAGCAGCAAGGTCGCGTAATAAGCCGAGAAAGAAAAGCCGGCGCGAATTAAGTCTCGTTATTTAGCCTGCCCCAGTGACGCTTTTACAGCCCCCCTCGAGCGCTAAGAGAAGTGGTCTCCGTAGTCGCTTTCCGCGTCCACTAGTATTTGGTGCTAGATCCGCCGCACTTTTGGTGCAAGTCGTTCTGCTTGACGCGCGGCAAATAGCAGTACGCTCTTGAGAGTCCCTGTGTGAGTTTGTGTGTGTGTGTGCGGAGAGAGTGCCTCTCTCCCGGCGCGTGCCTCTTTCTCTCGCGAAAATTGTGCCTTCGTCGTTCGCCTTTTATTCCGGCTTGATTTGGCAGGCTGTTTTGCTTCCGCTCTCGGAAGATTGCCCGTATTCCTGGGGATAACATCTGATTTGTTTCGATGGCTCCCTCGACTGCCCCCCCCTCTTCGGCGGACTTTCATTCGGCTCTGATGAGACCGTCGCGTCGTAAATCCCCGCTGCGGCGAATAAGCGCCACGGCCCGCGTCTCATTGGGAGTGCACGCGTGGCCGGCGTCAGCGCCTGCTTTTTTGCTTATCGCTGATAGGATCTGCCTCCCCCTTCGCTCGCATAATCCCTTCTTCCCGGTCTCTCTGGAAATTTCACCGGAGGCCCGTTCGTTCGTTTCCATATTTATTCGCATACTCGGATACGCCTTCCTTTGCGGCCATCCGAGTGAGCCCTCACGCTCGGTGTTTGCGGATGCGTTTTGGCGCACATGATAGCACGGGGGTTATTTCGTGCCGGCTCAACTAATAAACAGTTTGTGAGCGCATCTGGGCTGTTCCTGTTGCGCCTTATGCCTTACATATGAGTGCGCGCTGAATCGCCGCTTTCCGGACACTAATGCCAAGAAATTACAGCGTATAAGTGAAATGGAATGCAAAATAAGGCTGGGCGGAAAAGTGTGAGGCGCATCGGTCGTGTGCCATGACAGATAAGCTTGTCATTTCTCTATTGGCAAATGTGCGTAAATGGTGCCGCATGGACGCGCTGCGGACGCGCTGCGGATGCCCTGCTTATGCTTCTCAGACGCTACAAGACAACAGCCGTGCGAGCTCTGCCGGAGTCTAGTTACCCGGAAAGAAGCCTTAGGCACTCACTTTCAACGCCATTCGTGCGTTTGGCTGGTTCACGCCCTCCTTTCTCGCGAAATCTCAGCCAATTGCAACCGTTTAAACGCGCGACATAGATACTTAATTTAAAATCGATGTACGTACGGTGTGTTCCCTAAAAATTCTAAAGCCGCTGACGTCCATGTGATTTGGATAGTATAAAAATGTCGTTGTTGTAAAGCCCCGCGCATGAGGGGTGACGTTGCTTTTATTTCTCAAGCTCTTCCATAAGCAACGCAGGATCACTATGGCCACTTTCCCATACTGTTTCCATGACCGCGCTTTCAATATTTCATCATCTGGGATTCGTTGTTCAAAATACCGTTGCCCAGTCGGGTAGTTTCTGAGGATTTGCTGTGTCCTCTGCATAACTGGTCATCGCGCGGGCAAGAAAGCGGGAACTCTACCTTTACTGTTTGTTTCCAGCGTTCGTTCGCGAAAACACTTTCTCCGCACGGTTAAAATGCAGTCAGCCCTCAGTGCAGCTGGTCAGATGTTTCTTTGTGCTCCCTTTGGCTGACTTGTCGCCCTGCTAGCGCCAGCTATAGCGAAATAAATTAATGCGTTCCGCAATCTTTCTGAACAGCAGCCACGGGTGGTACGTCGTTAGCTAAGGCTTCTGTTAAGAAACGTTCGCCGACCACTGTCGCAGCGCACGTAATAACTTGAGAGCTGGGTTTCCCAAGAAGTGGCACTCTCCACTGTGTTGTTCTGTACGTAGTGTCGTGTTTTTGTTTTGCATTTTTACTTTCCTTTAGTGCTCTGCCACAGCCCACTGTATAATTGGTTTCGGATTGCAATAGCTGTATAGAGAATTCCAGAGATCTCACCGCCTCCGCACTGCGTAGGTGTTCGGAATTGCAACTGCGGCTGGAACAGGAGTGTCTAAATCAGACGAGGCCAGCCAGACTGTGCAGTATATTAGTCTGTGCAAACGCGTACGCTAATCATTCATGACAGACGCATGGGAAGAAAATGGCGTGTTGCACATTCTGCTACTTCTGTTAGTTCCCTATAGAGATCCTGCACAGCCACTGTTCTCGTAAACATCACGCCATTATGCTGCTTATTTTTTTATTACGCCCAGCCTGCTTCCACATCTCCCCTTTAGTCTAACAAGCGTGTTCTAGAGGTTATATGTACAGCTCCTTTTGTTTTGTTTTGTTTTTCATCCAGTTTTGAATTTACCGCGTGGCAGCGCAGCATGCATGTTTTAAGTTATTTTCTCCATACTAGCCCATAGTGCAGGTGATTGGGAGGTGCATAAACTGCCTTGGTACGAGCGCGCATGGATTTTCCTTTACTTTACGGTAGCACGCGAGAGTGGTGTACCAGTCGCGGTTAAATGTAGTTAACCTGCATTGGCAGATTACTGGAAAATGTGAAGGAAACCGCGTGAACTTGCCCGAGGAAAATAAATAAATTAATTAAAAAAGACGCATGTGTGCCAAGTTGTTAACGGCTAGCTGTTTTATTTTCTGCAGGCGTTGTCAATATCAACTCAGTGAGCCGCTATGTTAATTATATACTCATACAACATTGTGCACTTGCTTGTGGGTTCTGTTGGCAGCAAGCTTGGGGTTTCGTCAAAGATATTTTGCAAATATATTATGATACAGATACAAGATACTAAGTCTACAAGCATTTGCGATACAGATGCGAAATAGTAGCGCAATAATTGTATCCGATATGATGGTCGCCATTTGGATTTTAAAATATTTAGAGAAATTATTGCTATTTGTTCATTATCGCTCCTTTGTATGGGTTGTTTCAAGCTTAAGGTGTTTGCTTGCAAACTTCTCTTTCCGCCACTAGGTCCGTTTTATTTCGAATTTAGGTGCTGTGCGAACGCGCTAAACGTCTTTTTTTTTTTTTTTTTTTTTTTTTTTTTTTTTTTTTTTTTTTTTTTTTTCGGCGTCAAAGCAACATAGCATGTTGTCGTTCCGCAGCAGTCTACGGGGCCCGTGGCGCTTTCACCAGATAAAGCCGAGGTGCGCGCTGCGCAATCAAGATTTATTTCATGGCATGTTTATGAACGATATGATGCAATTTAATCGCCTTTTTTGCCGTAAATTGAATTTTGGCTATGTTTCGCTACGTGTTCTCTTGTAGTTTGGTGCCTGTATAACGCTTGATGAATAAGTTGTACGCGTTCTTTGCAAGACAATATGTGCAAGCAATGATTACGGGTCGCCATCTGATTTTCGTTTCTTGGCGGTAGTAAACGGTACTGAAAGTTGCTTATGGCATATCGGCATTCAAATACTAACAGGCGCCAGAAAGTTGGTGGCGCATGCCATCCGTCTTTGTCGAAGAGGATACCGACATCATCATCATAATCATCATGACAGTGGCATAGTGGTTTTACATTAAAGGGGTACTGACACAAAATTTCGCGGCCGAGACAGCCTGCGGGTTCGATTCCCGTGAACATGTGTATATCATCTGCAAAATATCAACAGCGCATATAGCTTGGAAGGTATTTTAAATTAATTTTGAATTTTGCGTGAGCGATCGACTCCCTCGCGCTACTGACACCATCAGAGGTGACCCTTGGTGACCCCCCTACTTCCCTCACGTGACCACGCTGCAACAAGTTATGATGACGTCATAGCCGCCATTTTTCTTTTGCCGCGTTTGTTCCAGCAGTCTATACTTCTCGGCGGCTGGTCGCGAGTCCGTGGCCGCGGCGCACGCGTTGAAAGTTTTGTGTTTGGCGACACTGCTGTCCCGTTTCCTATTCGAAAGGACTTCTTGATGCGGACCGTGCGGAAGTGCGTCACAGTTCTGTGTGCTGACGTGATCGAGAGCTGCGCACGCTAGGTGGTGATAGTTGCACCCGGCGGCTTATAGTTTTTCGAGCTCTCTCAAACCGAAACTGAAAGCGGTCGGTAATGAGGAGCCTGTAATTAAATATCTGTCGCGCGCTGCAGCAAACGAGGTGCCGTGTTATGACTAACAGGCCCCCCAGCAACACATTGCATAAAAAAAAAAAACGCGAGGCCAAAGTTTTTGTGTCAGTACCCCTTTAACGCTCAATGTGCGCGTAATTCTACGTTGTTAAAGGTTAACTAGGAGGAAAATCTGGGCTGGGTTGTTGTGCATGAAATTTGAACCTCAGCGTAATTCCGACAAGGGATCAACAGAAGGAGACACATGGAACGGAGAGACAGCGTCTTGTGTACGTTGCCTCGCTGTTGGTACGCTTTGGAAATTGCGCCTGGGTTCATCTTTCACGGCTGAAGGTTAAAGTTCGCGTTGCACTGACGTTACGGCAGTTTGTAGCCCCTCGGACAAACAGGTTAGTCACGCAAGAGCCGATAATTTCCCACCTATCCAAGTTTGATTTGCGAGCTGTCCACCATAATTTGCCGCTCCCGCCACATCGGTCGAAACTTCCTCGAACACGCTGTGACAGATCTCGAAAATTACGCGCATTATGGCGAAAGCCTTAGAGGCCTCATGAAACGCAGAAATTGGCCGTAGGCGGCGTCAGCACGAGTGATGCAAAGATCATCATCATCATGACGTCATCGTGACTTCACATGATGACGTCACCACATGCCATTGTCGCCTGGGCAAAGGTGGGCGGATCACGGAGGCAGTGCAAGAGCAGGCGAGGTGCAGAAAACTTTCGGATGAAGGGGGGCGGGGATCAATACATTGACTGAGAAGAAGAAGAACAACAAGGAGGCTTCCTTCTTCGAGTGGTCTTATACAAATGCACAAGGGACCCTGCGAGCTTTTTGTTATCAAACTCATTCTTGTGAGTTCATGCTTGAAATTGTCTACATTGGCATATTGTTTTATCACATGACGACGAACTGCATGGTCACGGTATCGGACTGAAGGAGGAGGAAATAAGTGTGCGTGCTTACGGGAAAGAACTATAAACAAAAGCGTTGCGTTGGTGGTTCCTTGTTCTAAGCGAAACGATAGTTTTACGTCACGAATTTCGACTAACTCCCCGAAATTGCTAGGTGGATTGGCTGACATCGAAAAAAAAAATGTGTAAATGCTCATATTCGGCATGTGTATATGTGCCCCGAACTTAACCAATAAGCACAACATTCAGAGATTGAGGAAGGAGAATGGAGGCAGCGGCATAAAAAAGGATAAACGTGAAATATTAGTTAAGGGGAAGACATAGCATGGCGGGTAAGCGCGATCAAAAGAGTACCATCTATAAAGCTGAATCAGGCACTGAATTCGATGTAAAGAACAACAAGCTTTATGGTTATTGAAAGTACTGAGCCTTATTGGCTCTAACCCATCTAAAGGCCTTTTAATTATGCAAACGCGGTGTAAAAGAGGAAGTCATCCATTGGCCACTATTCAGCATCTGCAGATGGCGCAGAAAAACATTTATCGTGTTCGTTTTAATGCATCCAAACCGAGGTGGATAATGAAAAAATTAAATTATGGGAGCCCCCGAGGCTTACATATAGTAAAAAAAAAATAATAATAATAATAATTTGGTGGTTAACGCACAGGCACTTGCGAGAGAAAACAGGCTTCGTTTTCATTCGCAATTATTGTATACCTTCACATGCTGCTTGCGACAGTATAACCCAATTTCACGCAAATAGTGTTCTTTATATTAAATCACGTGATTTCAGACTGCATGCTGGCGCAAAGAAAGATGTGCGACAACGGCGATCGAGTGAGCAAGCGACTTCCCGCAGATGAGTCGAACGAAAAGTCGCTTTCATATTTAGTGTCTGCTTTTGAGCTTATACTAATATCTGGGGTTCTACGTGCCAAAACCACGATATGATTATGAGGCGTGTATGTGGAGGGCACCGGGAATATCGACCATCTGGTGTTCTTTAACGTGCACTGACATCGCACAGCACACGGGCCTCTAGCATTTCGCCTCCATCGAAATGCGACCGCTGCGGCCGGGATCGAACCCGCGACCTTCGGGTCAACAGCCGAGCACCGTAACCGCTATACACCCCGTCGGCGGACTCCGCTTTTGAGCTTCGTATTCTATTACGGAGTGTATGAGCGTCTCAATGATCATAATGCACGGCTTAGTATGGGACTCCGGATTAATTTGGACCGCCTGGTGTCCTTGCGTTTCGCCTCCATCGAAATGCGGCCGCCGGGGCAGGGAATCGAACCCGCACCCTCGAACTTTGCCGCGCGCCACCTTAACTGCTAAGCTACCACGGCGGGTCATTCAGCGTAAAGAAAGACAAAAAATGCTGGCTATATGATCAATGTATAAAAGTAAATAAGCGAATCAATTCAACAATTATTACACTTTTAAAAAAATCACGTGGTCCACTTTTTTTCTGCTTAACTAAGTTGCTGGCGCGCTTTGCATGTATCTGTGCACAAGGTATACTATATAGTAGGTTAGATGCCCGACTTCGGCGGTCACATTTTGGTTGACGGCTGAGTGCCGAAAACGCTAGATCAGCAAGAGCCATCCTTCGCAACGATTCTTTTTTTTGCTATTTTCATCCTTTTTCTGTTTCGTGATAAACCGGCACGGTGAAGCAGGCCCGTCAAAAAAAAAAAAAAGAAAGAAAGAAAAAGAAAACATACAACATGGAAACCTTGAAGTATACTTCAATATCTTCACGTTGTACGTTTTTCTTTTTCTTTTTTTCTTCGTCAGTTGGTTTGCCGTGTATACACGGCAAATCAACTGCTATGCGCACAATAAAAAAGAAAGAAACGACTGTACCCGGTAAAACGAACATGTACAGAACAAACGTTTCACGATTACGGAACGCGGTGACGTAATACGCTGTTTCTCGAGAAAAAAAAAAGTGCGATGCTGACACACATTATCTAGTGCCTCCGTAAGAGACTATAGGCTTCCAAAGGAACGTCGAGCGGCGCCACTGCTCTTATCCTAACTGGGAATACAACGGCGTCACTCCGCTCCCACGCATGCGCAGAGCTCTCGGATTGAATCTTTATTGCTTCGCAATGTAGCTATTGCTGACTAGCAGTGATTCGGGCTGAATAAAGAGTGCATGCGCGCAAAGGTCCATGCCGCCGCGGCTGCCAAATCCGCCGATGAACCGCCTTCGCCGGCACCGTCTATCCCCAGTAACGCAGAGCTCGGCCGCGCGAGCGTCGCGCCAAAACTTAAGCTTGGGTTCCCTATATGGGTGAAATGCATGGACATAGTACACGTGAGGGTACAACAGTATGGTTACGAAAAGAATGTGTCGAAAAAACTCCGACACGAAACATAGCTAAAAAAAAGAAAAAAAATGCTTCTTTATGAATTCGGCCAATGTGCCGAAGTGGGAGCAAACATCCCCTCTATTATCTACAAAAGCAACCAGCGATCTCGGCACGTATGCGCGGACGGTGGTTCGTCGACCTGTAAAGAAAGTAGTCGTTCGAGTTTTAATGGGAAGGTTGGCTAGACGTAATTTAGAGAAAGTAGCTTCGATTCCACGGAGACACGTTCTACAAGCTCGCCTATACAAGTACATACCTTGATACCGTTCCTGCCCCCGTCTAAGGAAAAAAACCGGAAAGAAGAGAGTTCATTAACGTAGCAGGAATCGCTGTCGCAGGAAGGGCGAAAATACGAGCCGCAGTGAATGGGCCCTCGAAGTAAGGAATGACCTCAATTAAAGGTCTGAGCGAAGCACGAGGGCACTTCTGATATATCCCCGAGGACTCACGACGCGACTTAATGCATTGGACCAGGCGGAAATGTAATGTTTCATCGTGAAACGGATGGGAAGTAAGTGTTGTGAGGGTTACTGTTCACGAAATGACGTAAAGACAGGAAAATGGGCTGATCGATGTGCCGCAAGGAATTCGGGCGCTAAAGAGACTGCAGCCGAAGGACGGGCAGCTTATAACCGGCTGCCATGTTCACTGAAGAACAACACATGACGTATCGAGAGCGTTTTTTTCGGAATCATAGCAGCGAAAACGTTGAGCATCGCTCGCAGGCGAACCCGCGAGCGCTTGCAACAAAACAGACATGATTAGCAGGTACGCACTCATGCACAAAGTGTGCCGCGCAAGTTGTGCCAAAGTTAGCAAAATATGCAACGCAGCTGAAAAACAAAAAGAAACAATGTAATGTTTACGGTCGCTTGGTGCAAGTCAAACTGCATTTTTTTTCTATATCGATAATCACATAATTAGTTAATAATAATTAATTATCTTCGCAAACATAGCAGAAGTCTTAATGAAAAAACTCACAAACAAAGCAGGTTTCTGTTGCTCTTTAGCCCATGAACGTTATTGCCAAACCTTGGAAGGATGTCCCGCGATAAACGGCAAACATACTACACCACACACGCGAGCCGCCGCCGGTACGTTTTCCATGCTTTAAGGGTTTCGTTTTAATCTTGGTAAGAACGTTCGAGTGGCACGTAAAGCAACACAAAGCTGGATCGGATGTAAAATTCTCAAAAACTATTTTGTTATGATGTTTGCGAGACTGATTAATTAATATTAGGTAATTTCAGCTAATTATATAATTAGGCGATGAGGAATAAACTCTTTCGGAAAACGTTTATTCCCCTTCCTAATTATGTAACTAGCTGAAGTTGAAAGAAATGCAGTCGGACTTGGTCTAAGCGACGATAAACAACATCACCTTTGTTTTGTGTTTTCGAAACGCTTGGCACTCGCACATTTTTCAAAAGGTTTTGTCACAATGTACGCGGCAAAACGTTATATATCGTCGCAGTTCTTGCCGAGGCGAAGTGTGAAATGGCATCATCTGCCATCTGGTTGTATTACGTGGTTGCTAGCACTTGCGCCCCGGAAAAAGCAAAAAAAAAAAAAAAAAAAAGGAAACCAAAGTATCGCTCTTTGTTATATTGGTATATATGTCGGAATATACCTGGAGCGGTTGAATAAATTTTACGCAGTGACGTGTGGTGGGTGCACATAGGTTGTTTTCCTCACGTTTAACCTGCAGTTTCGTACGATGTTTCTGTCCATCCGCCACGACGCTCACAACTCTATATAATCGTGGAACGTTTGTGTTCTAAGCACTGCACCGTTCACAAACTATGCCGATGAAAAAAAAAAATCCACTCAGAATCTTCTTTGGGCATTGTCTAAGTGATACATAAATGTAAGGTTTTATTGTAAGTTGTATCCTTCCCTAGAACGTTGTCCTCTAGGGCGACATCGGCATGGCGGCTTTCATCTTCTTCCTAGCGTTCTTCGGTGTCAGGAAGGGCCCCATGGCGAGCGCATCCCGTGACCACCGAAGCGTGTGTTTGGCATTCAATTTTCGCGAAGTTTTGAATTTTCCTGATGTGTCCAATCCTCCAGGTCGGCTTTACATGTTGTTGTGCAGAGGAATTTCTACTGCCCCGAAACTCAACGTGGCCTTCATAGAAAAGTGTTCTCTTATATATATATATATATATATATATATATATATATATATATATATATATATATATATATATATATATATATATATATATATATATTTTTTTTTTGCACTGCGGGTGTAGCCCATTCGTATGGTTCAGATGTATTCGCATTCTGCGAGCGCGCCCAGTGTTTAGGATACTTGCCTTCGAAAAGTAGGCGACCGGGTTGAAACACATTCGCGCCAAGAACATTTGTGTTATTCATTTATTTCTTTATGGCAGTGGTCGTTTTACGTGACAGAGGGACAGACTGGCGGACGGGCAGTTTTGTCGTTCAGTCGGCATAGAAATGCTTACTCATTTAAAGGTTAAAATCGGCCTTACGCCATTTTTGCATCATAATAGCGGCGGTACATGCGTCCGAACGTTTGTTTGCGTCTTTTCCCTTTCTGTGGTGTTTCGCCTTATTTTGCGCTTTTCCGCAATGAAAAATTACCAACTGGCCCAGTTAACCACGCGTTCGAGTGACTTATTTCGCTGTGAGGGGGGACAAAGTGTCTGACTTCAAGGTCCAGTACCGTCTTCTTTTATGTTTTGTTGTTATATTTTGAGTTATTTTTAATATTTCGAAATTCTTCAGTTGGTTTCTGACGGCACGGTGGCAGTATAGTTGTGAATTATTTCAGAAATAATGAACCCTACTACAGTGGCTCAGGTAAAATAAGGTTAGGTTGGGTTTTGCGATACGTGTACCCGAGCACCTGTACCTCTACACCAGGGGTCTCAAGCTCACCTACGCCAGCGGACCGCACTGACGCAATTTAGTCCCAGAAGTGCCGGGACAGGGAAGGAGGTGAAAGTGGGAAGGGGGGGGGGGGAGGGTAGTTTGCACAGATTGTCAGCTAACGTTACCATTTGAAAAAGAAAAACCTTTCCCATATCTCATATGCAAGTCAGTTTTGAAGGAGCTTGGCGCCAGGATTGCAACATGTCGATGCCGATTGCCTAAATGACCAAAATCAGGACGCCGATTCGGAAATGTGGTTTTCGTTTCAAGGTTTGCTTCAACACATGGTGACCACATGAGGTGCCGCACGAGAACAATGTTTCAGACCAGTCTCGCCTATGTAGCTCAGTACATACTTATTAAGAGAATAAAAAAATGTGGGACGAAGGCAGTCATGTGCGAGCCGCGGGCCGCAAGCGAGAGGTTCGCGGGCCGCATGCGCCCCGCGGGTCGCGTGTTTGAGACCCCCTGCTCTACACGCTCTGAGGAGGTAGAGCTTCGGACGCGGCAATTAATATCTCACGTCCTGGATTTGAAACGTCAAGACAGTATATAGAAGCGCTACTAGAAGGTACATGAGCTTGCATCGTACTTGCCATTTCTAAAGTAACTTTTAGCTCTAACTACAAGAGATGGTAGATTACATTCGCTGAACATTGGGAATGACGTTGTTAAGAAACGTGGCTCTGCTAGCCAGATATATGCATCGCACAGAAGGAAAAGTAACACTTGAATAGACCGTTGAATATCATGCGCTATTTCATTAAGCGGTCCGAGGGCTTTAGATCTGCCTGTGCAGCGCGACACAACATGCACAGTTATTTTAATGCGTCTTTGTCCGTTTGTACAGGGCAGCGGTTACTTACTTGGTATTGCGACTTTAATTTGTCGGTTAGCATTAAGAGCAGTTTGGCGAAAATTTGTTATGCATTTATATAGCATACCACGGGCGCTGTAGGCAAGGAAAGCGTATTGTCTTCAAAACTGTGTCAGTGTCATCAACACTATTATGGATGTGTAGAGTTTCGCACCGCAAAGTGGGACGTTTTTGTATTTGTTATGTGGGGCAAATTGACGGCAGCGCTATACGAGCATCCTAATGCATACATAATGATGTAAATTTTATTTTAACGGAGTCTTCCACTTCTCTTTCTCTCTCTCTTTATTTTATTTTCTGAGAAAGAGAACGCTACATCCATGACTGTACTCCATCGTCGACAATAACGAAAATAAAGAGAGAGAAAAAAAAAACTAGATACAGAAAACCGAAATGGCGCTCGGAATAAGACAGGAGAGCCAACGATACTTCCTCGAATCGCATCCAATTTTTTTCATTATACGAAAAATAAAAAAAAATAAAAAGAGAAGTCTCAGATGGTCGTTAGCAGGCATTAGTGACGCAAAGCGAATAAGATGGAAGGGATGGGTAACGAAATGGGGTCGCTTTATGGAGGTGGATTTTCGGTACCAATGGACATTTCCTGCCTTCCTGCGTTTGTCGAAGATACAGAGAGGACGCGCGTTGACAGACAAAATGTTCCTGTATTAATAATAATAATAATAATAATAATAATAATAATAATAATAATAATAATAATAATAATAATAATAATAATAATAATAATAATACCTTATTCTTTAAAAAATGTGTGGTCCAGATCTTGTCGATATACCAAAGCCACGGGTTTGGCTTGAGTGCCAATGTCGTGGCAGTTGAGACAGTCCAAAGCATGCGTGCTACGTACAAATGATTATTCACTGCAATAATTTAGTAGGTATTGCTGACTGGCTCTATTTAGTCGCAATAGCTTGATCGTGTGAGGTATTTTTCCAAAATTGCTGCTCGATATCTTTTTAACGTGTGTCAAGCGAGTACATTTTATCAGGCTAGCCATTAATATCCACATATACATAGGAAGACATCAGGCGTCGGCTCTTTTTTTTTTTTCATAAAAGGTATTTTAATATAGCAGTTTAATTGTCTAAAAACAGAACGAAAAATGTCATGCACAGCGAAATCGGTAGCCCCTCCCTTGATAGTCACACCGCGAGAGACAGATCTCAATTTTTATTTGATGCAGAGTAAAGTTTATCTTTCCCGAACGAGGAACAGAAATAAAAAGAGCAGATAACCATATCCTAAAAAAACTATCGGCAACAGCAAAAGCGATGTGCTTTTGGGAGAGCACAGTATTTGAAGGAAAAAAAAAACGAGTGGGTGCGTGCATTGATGGCGATCTACGATTGTTTCATCAGGAAATACTAATAATATGTTATATATCACACTATTTATTGGCGGTATTCGAGGGGAGATGACGAACGTATTAAACAATATACGAAGCGGGTATACGTTTATGGGAACTTCGTCTTCCTAGTAATTTCCTCATCCTACTATCGGAACAGTCGAAATTGCGTTCACAGCGCTCCTTTTTCCTGCCGACATTTCTGCTGCTGCCTGGCTTGAACGGCGAAGAAACACGACACGCTGCAGACTGCAGCCGCCATGCATTTAGCCGCTGGACACTCGATCGTTGGGAACAGAAGCTTGGAAGCGTTCCCACGCCGGCCAAAGCCGTGTACAAATCACATGTTCTGCTTGTACATTGAAGACTCAGCTCAGCTTTCACTGGCCTCGCGGGTGCCATATGAACTGGCCGCCTGCGCCGATGATGTGTGCTGTATTACGGAAAAAAGCCGCGGTGTCCTATGAACTCCACATAAGGCGTTTTTAGCGCTAAGCAATCATCGAAAGAACTCCCATAACAAAGAAAAGAAGGCAGCGCACAGGGTGAGTGCTAGCTTTCTTGGCGTTAAAAAGGGGGATTACAACCGACTTGCCCAACAGCATGCCTTATATAGGTACCGTGCGGTGGAGTTTTCCAATGCGACTGCAGCGCCAGAACATCCAGCCTAGCGGACAGAAAGAGCAAAATTGAGCTGTGGCCAGAAGAGATGCGATAAAAATGGGCGGACGGTGATCGGAATAAAGGAGGACACCTACAGATGTCTCATTTTCTTCATGCCCCTGGCAACCAATGACAGCGACACTGGGCCGCACAATGAGTAGGGTGCCTTGATGCGCGCTTTGTCCGCTTTAGGGGGAGGTCTTCTGCGCCGTCTACTACGGCGCGGCTGCCCTATTTGAGCCCACTGCGTCTCACCGCTATACGGCGATTCCGCTGAGAGGTGCGGGACGCTGGGCAAAAAAATGGAGGCGCGGCGGCTTCAGCCCCTTCAAAGAATGGCAGTACCCTAAGGGGGGACGTGCACGCATCGAGGCACACTACCAGTGAGAAATTCGTAGCGCCCTATGGTCAGTAGACGGTGCCTACGAAGTGTTTAAATGTATTCACGGGCCACCTGCCACCCTTTTTCTGCATTGTGTGCAGGGTAGCAAACCGGAGGCGCGTCTGGTTGGCTTCTCCGCCTTTCCTTTCTCCTCCTTGTGTGGGTAGGAACAAGTGCTTTTCTTGAATTTACATACAACATTGTTTGACGTATTTCTGACACACTTTTTAGGCGGGCTTGCGCCGAACGTGTGCACGTCCTTTTCACTCTGCTCCGCCAGTGCAGCGCCAGTCGAAGCGTGTTCCGCGTAGTGTCTGGTTTTCGGGTAAGCCGCGGTGTGCATTTCCGATGTGAAATGCGTGCCCGCCGACTCCCTTTAAACCGCGTAGCCTGTTTTACGCATGCATGACAATAGCGACTTGTCATGCATTCGCAGAATTCGCAATAAACTTATACTTCACATACACCAGCTAGCCGAGTTACGTGTTCTGCTGCGTAATATGTCTTGCGTTTAAGTCA
Organism: Rhipicephalus appendiculatus; assembly: GCA_030522465.1. Classification (NCBI taxonomy): domain Eukaryota; kingdom Metazoa; phylum Arthropoda; class Arachnida; order Ixodida; family Ixodidae; genus Rhipicephalus; species Rhipicephalus appendiculatus. The sequence continues at coordinate 2,883,374 of JALIZH010032933.1, forward strand.
CTGCAAATATGTTCATGACATCACCTGTATTTCTTGTCAGCCTACTCGCAAATGTGAAGTGTTGTGTGTGCGCCATTTCGAACGGCGCGACGACGTGTAGCAATGTCTCATAAAAATATATATATTACACTACGACTACATACTAAAATAAGCGTTTTCTCAACTCGGTCTCATCTATCAATTTTTAGCGACTTGATTTTCAATATACTGTATAGTCATCGACACGATGTTTTTCTTGACATGCAAGCCGTGTCCCATTTCCGCGCATGTTTTTTAACAATGTAATATCCACACCTGGTGACTTAATAATAGAGATAGAAAATTTAAGAAATGCGCTAATGTAGACCATGACGCACGTCCGGTTCGCTGGACTTTACTGGGAGAAAGCGATGAAGGGGGAAAAATAATATAGAATGGAAGAGGGAGATCGCCAATATATGAGAACGCACTTGTAGATGCACAACAAATCTACAAATGGTCGGAATGCTGTATGAACGCTCTTGTGACTTTCCGCGCGTGCAGCGTACGTGGCTATGGTCGGAGGATCTTCGCTTTAGAAAACGATATTGCGATGGAAAGGAAAATGATAGGTGTAACCTTAAGAGACAGGAAAAGAGCAGAGTGGGTCAGGGAACAAACGGGGGTTAAGGATATCATAGTTAAAATCAAGAAGAAGAAATGGATATGGGCCCGGGCACGTAGCACGTCGGCAGGATAACCGCTGGTCATTAAGGGTAACTGACTGGATTCCAAGAGATGGCAAACGCGTGAGGGGGAGACAGAAAATTAGGTGGGTAGATGAGATTAAGAAGTTTGCAGGTATAACGTGGCAGCAGAAAGCACAGGACCGGGTTGATTGGCGAAACATGGGAGAGGCCTTTGCCCTGCAGTGGGCGTAGACAGGCTGATGATGATGATGATGGCGTCCAACCGTCTAGTGCGGCCCGCAGAGGCTCGCGCGGGAATTCGAACCGTGTGCGCAAACAGCTATAGTGTTCATTATAGTCCCTTTCATTCCGCGGTTGTCGCACATAATTGTTGCGCTCTTCCAACCGATATATATATAAGGAACAAGTATAAGCCTTCTTTAATTGTACCCCTATGTGTTTATAGATTTGCAGTGATTAACGACTTCATTTGATTTAAACTGATTTGAAACACCCTGCCGAGTTATCTATACTATTGTCGCATCAAAGCGGCAAACGGTATGCATGTTGCCGTTTGAGAAGTTGGCAGACTGGTAAGTGCGTGTGTCATAGTTCTACAGGGTGTCCCACTTATCACGCAGCATGATCGCGCGCCGGCGCACAATCTCGGAGGCCATGCATGAAGCAACAATCGAATCCGAAAGGAAGAAATTAGCATGCAATTAGTACGTTGTTGAAAGTAGCACAGATAGATGTCATTTCAACATGCCCACATTTGCCTCATTGACACTTTGATAATTAGGTGAGTATTTTTGGAGTTACGAATTTAATTATGACTAATTAATTAATTCACATTAACGAAAAAAATAGTAGCGGCTACTACAGTATACTGGGAATAATATGCACAAGGCCTGCTTCGCGTAACGCCGTCCCGCTTTTTTTAAATCATGCTGCGTGATAAGTGGGACACCCTGTATATACAAGTGCAAGCCTCCGAGCCCGGACACCGCGGATAATACGTTTCAGTGTGCCGAATTAGGAAGAACTACGTAAGAACACTGACAGCGCTAAGAAAAGTAAGCTGTTCGTCAGCGGTCGTGTTCCCGCAGAGTCACTGGCCACAACTTCGAAGCGATATGCGAAGTAGGCTTCGCACGTCATCGGCACCAAGCCGGCCGGCCGGGCCGGCGGCCGGTGTGGGTGCGTTGCGGCACAGGTGGAAGAAACGTCGCATAGAATTTGTTTCGCAGAAAATAATGTCTTCTGGATTAAAGTACAGTTCAAACTGTGTCTATCTCCCCATGCGACAATCATCGTCAAACATTTAGCATGAAGGTGAGTGCCGATACAAATCATCGTGCGGCCGGCGGTGTGCACAGCGAGCGACTTACGAGCACTCCCCGCCACGGTGGTCTAGTGGTTATGGCGCTCGACTGCTGACCCGAAGGTCGCGGGATCGAATCCCGGCCGCGGCGGCTGCATTTTCGATGGAGGCGAAAATGCTTGAGGCCCGTGTACTTCGATTTAGGTGCACGTTAAAGAACCCCAGGTGGTCTAAATTTCCGGAGCCCTCCACTACGGCGTCTCTCATAATCATATCGTGGTTTTGGGAACGTTAAACCCCAGATATTATTATTACGAGCACGGTAAACAACCTTGCCTGCGAGCGGTCTCGTCGTTGTAATTATATATATCACTCCGTAATACGCCGCGGACTGTGTGCGCCAACCTATATTTTCTTTGTGTCTAAAATAACGACGACGAAAACTGCTGAGGAGACGCATGTTGTGATCGCCGGGGGTCGTAAGTACAGCCGTGCTCCTCGTAAGCCTAGTGACGTTCTCGGAAAGTAGCCGACAGCGGCATCGACGGGGCGCCTCACTGATTCGCCGGCATTCCTGCATAAGCGCCGCTGCTATGTTTGTGTGTGCGGAGTTGTGCACCAGCACTGCTAACGCTGGTTCTGCTGACACGATCGAGTGCCAGCTGATAATTCGAATTCGCTGACTGAAGGGCGTTAGAGATTACGCGGATTCAGATTGAAAGATCTATGTGCTTCGGTGCTACGAATGAGCCCATGTAAGTTTACACGTACTGCGCTGTCAATGTTTATTGTTTTATTACGCCGAACAGAAGTCTCCCACCGGCACTACATGAGAGGTCAAGATACTCTGCCTATATATATATCCGATGGCTGGTTTTTGGCTGTGTAGCGCGGGTGGTCGGTGTGTTATTGCGTGTGTGTGTGTGTGTGTGTGTGTGTGTGTGTGTGTGTGTGTGTGTGTGTGTGTGTGTGTCTATATGTGTTTGTGCGCGTGCCCCGAATACTACGGCCTTCAATGCTGATTAAGTTAGAATTACCATGAACTATACCGACTAGTGAAAGGTCGCCATTTTTTTTTTCGATTCGTCCAGACGGTTCAACTGTTAGTCCCCCCTGGAGCATTCTACAAGGGCCAACATTTAAACCAAGTGGATTAAGTGCTAAGGGGTAACAGTTGAGCCGCTGTAGTTACTCCCGCAGTTGGTCCAAAAATGGTTCAAAATCTGTGGCAGCCCATTTAGTCCCCTGAAGGGACCATTGTCATACCCCATTTTGGTCCTTTTCGGCTTAGAGCGTAGCACGTATAAATAAAATTTTTCTTGCAGCTTCGCTTCGGGATGAAGGAATCGAATCTTCCGTATAAGCATACACATGGTATAGCACTGTCGGTTATGTTGTTATCAGTGAAGCCTGTTTTTTACAGGCAGCTGCTGATTTACCGTGATGCCGCGTTCCTTACTGAGAGCTCGACGCTGGTTTTCTTTTATCTCATGAACCAAGTTCTCATAATTCCTACGAAGTAGAACAAATTACAAACTCTTGGATGTCGCCTTAGACACAAATTACGCTAGATTTACGAAGTCGCTCTCGCAGACACTGTTTCACGCTGCATGCGTGGAGTCATCGATCTCGGTCTTCGTTGATGTTGACATGCGAAGCAATTTGTCCTTTGTTGCACTGAGTGTTGCCTGATAAAACCAGCGCCTGTAGAGCTTGTGCTGTACGACACTTACTAATTTGTGTAGACGTGTATATGTATAGATGGCAATAGTAAAGGCTAACGCATAGGTTGCGATGCGGGTTTATTGGTAGGTCATCTTCTAATACTAGTGCATATAGTCACAAGCAAACCGAGCACATGGGAAAAACAGATGAAAACGCAGGCCTGTTTAGTCAGCACTCCACCTGGTATTCGAAGTGAGTAACAAATTTTCCGTTCACCTTGAATCGTGGACGACGGATGCGCAAGTACGAGTAAACTCAGGAAGCTCGATTTAAAACTGGGATATGAGATATCCTATGTTTAGCCTCGGACGGGAGTGCTGAGAGCGAGTCAAGGCAGAACAAAAGAAAAAAAATAATAATAAAGAAATAAAATAAATTACAGAGAGAGGGTGCAGAGCAGGGAGGGATTGGAGAATTAAGAATTTCTGGGGAAGGCGAGAGCGATAGTGCTCCTGTCTTCCGGACCAAGTGGATCGAGAAATTCAATCAAATGCCGCCATTTCTTCCTCCCGGACAGTTTTACTCTGTTTTGCGCGGATATTTCATCGTTCGTCGCTGCGTTTTATCTTCATTTTGTGTGGCCCTCATTTCGTCGTCTTTTTTTTTTTTCTGTGTTACCGATGTCTTCTTTTTCTTTTTTTTTTTCTTTCCGAAGTTAGGTTCATCTTATGGAACAAGAGGCGAGTTTATTGGTCGTTCAAAAGCTGCACGCCTTTACATTTCCTTTTCCCTTTCACTTCACCTTCTCATTATTCGACCCGAAGTTAAGTGCACCAGTTTCGTTCCTTTCTGCTTCCGACTGGTTACGTTCAATGGTTTTTATTTTTTTTTTAATGCTGCTACGTTTCAGCGCTCGTAAAATTTTCCTTTTCCCAAAATTTCCGCGCGGTTCCTGACAGACCTCGGGCTTCTCGTTTCAGTTTTTTTTTGTTTTTGCCAAAGTCGGCCTGCTTTCTTTTCTTTCCCTCCTTGTATTTTTTTCTCTTCAACGCGACGGTCGTGTCCTCGTTTCTTTCGGCGGTTGAGACGACATCTTTTCGCCGTGCAGTGTGTTAGCCGCGCGGAGGAAGCATCCCGATCCTGTTATATATCAGTCGGCGGACGCTCCAGGCCCGCGCGGGTAGGCCTATCTTCCCGCTTCTTCGTCCTCGTCGAAGAGGAGGGGATAAAGACTGCGCTGCTCCGCGAGAATCGCTGCTCTGGAAAGGGGGGCTCGATCAAAAAGTACGGGCCCTATATCGGGGGGGCGGACGCGGAACGCTTGACCTGCCATAATTCCTTCGGCGGGCCGAACGTCGCTCCCGTGCGGCTCTCCCCATTTGTAACGCTTCGAGTGTTCCGCGCTGCAGCCACGGGGGATGGCCGCCGCGCCCTGGGTGTATACGTGCACTGTACGCGCGTGCGCCTCCGCCGCGCGCTGTCTTTACCCCGGTCTCGTAGGCTTTTTTTTTTTTTTCTTAAATTCGACTCCGCCAGATGCGCCGTGATGGGGAACTGCGTTTGAAGCCGGAAGAATCGCGAAAAAGAGGGCGGAGCGAGAAATAGAGAATGACGCCCGAAAACGCGGCGTGTCCAAATTCTGGAATAAAGCGGTAAATATCGCTTCGAGTGCTAGCGAGCGTGGTGCCCAAGGTGATCTTTTTTTATTTACCATAGCAGCTCCCCCTCCACCCCCCTCACTTGCCCATCTCTTTAGCGCCTTTCTTCGAGATCTCCAAATTGCACTGTTTCGTGATCTCGGATTCCGCAGCACTCTTTATCGCGCTACGTTTGCGCGCTTTGACGGGTAATTTGCTTCGGTCGTTTCTTCAGTCGAATGCGCATAGAGTGAAAATAACTCGGCAGGAGTGATATAATACGCCCTCCGTTACACGTAGGCACTATCGACTTGGTTCAGCTTGTTTGACGGGATTGATGCGGTGCCTGCTGGCCCTTCTGTCGGGGCTATAGAGTACGCACGAGGCCCGCAATTTGGAGGCTGCGTCGCTTTTCACGCATCGCCCTTCACGACAATCTGCTGTTGATAGCAGCAGTAGCAAAGAGCTTTACATTTATACCCTTACCGCGGTTATCACGCTTGCGAGGAAACTGCGCAGACACATCAAAAGCTGAGTGTTGTTATACAAGCTAACTTGCCGTCGTTAGCAGCATTGATACTCGGCGCGCACATGTAGTTGTCATCCCTGAACAGATCGTTAAACGCAATATCACTGACTCAGATTCTCGATTTCGGTCTCCTGAACGGGAATATCACTTAGCTTGCATCTCCTTTCGAAGAAATGACAATTTTTTAAGAGACGGAAGCCTTAGATGCCTCATCAAAACGCGAGAACTGACAGTTGGCGTCGGCGACGTTGACGTCAACACGAGTGATGCAAAAATCATCATCATGTGACTACGTCACTCTATGACGCCATAATGACGTCACAGACCGCTAAAGTTTGCGACGTCATCGTGATGTCACGTGATGACTTATCACATAACATTGTCGCTTGGTCGAATAAGTAATGCAGTATTAAAGAGCCACGGTTGCTTCATCAGCAAGCTCACCGTTTGCACGCGAGACTTGTTTTTAGGCCTTAAGATTTATCAAACCTCTCGGACGATAACCTCCTTGCCTTTCCCATTGGTCTCTTTTTCTCTTTCTCGCGTAAACACGTTTTGTGAGCGACTTCTTAGAGTTTCCTCCTCGTCACTCAATCCGTTCGATCAGTCGAACTTGGTAGCTGTAAAATGGCGAGAGACCGCCACTTTGCAGTCTTGAACCAGGCGTTTACAGATTAAACGGCGAAGAAGCGACGCGGTTGGTGTGGCAATCGCTAGCGGCTCGCATTCGAGGTTACTGAACATCCCATCCTCAGCTTCAAGCGCCCCGTTTTCTAACGCGATAGCGTTAAAGAGCTCGTTTCGCATAAATTCCGGCCTAGGCGACGGCGTCGTTGGTTGTAAGCGAAAAATCAGTGTTGTTCGTGAGCGGGAATTCGGGATAGATGCAAATAACCTCTCACGATGGTCTGTGGTTACGGTACTCGACTGCTGACCCGGAGGTCGCGGGATCGAATCCCGGCCGTGGCTGCATTTTCGATGGAGGCGAAAATGCTTGTGGGCCGTGCACGTAGATTTATGTGCACGTTCAAGAACCCCAGGTGGTCGAAATTTCCGGAGCTCTCTGCTACGGCGTCCCTCATGATTACATAGTCGTTTTAGGACGTTAAACCCCCCCCAAAATATAATAATTATTATTATAAATGGAAATAAATAAATAACAAAAAACTTTGGTTCGAGTGGGAATCGAACCCAGGACTTCTGTGTGGCAAGCAGAGGTTCTACCATAGAGCCACGCTGGTGCTTGAAACTGTTTCGAAAAAGAAAAACCTATAAGAATGTCATGTAGTGCGAAAAGTGTCCTTAACGTATCTGTTGTTACGTGGCAGAAACATAGAATCGCACCAGGCGTCAGAATATGCGAGTTGCGCAACGAGTGGTTGGTTTTAACGCCCACCAATTAAAGCGCACAGGCATAATTAATCATCATTATCAGCAACAGCACCAATAAAGCGCGCAGCTGTGCCATTTCGCGTGTTGGCTTACGGTCGTGTAGTGGGTACTTCGCCCGTGCGCACCAGAAAGAGTTATGGCGTAGTGGGCATCTTCGCAACTGTACTTGCAGTAGGCGTTCTAGGACGGGATAGCGAAGGCAGGCTACCGATTGAGAAGGGGATCAGAACGGGGCCATACTACGCTACCGCGTGCTGCTCTTGAAGGCGAAGCTCAAGCGTTTCCCAATTTTTTCGGCGGTTTCGGCTCATACGTAAAGTACACTTTTAGTTTGGAGAATTTCGCCGTGGAAACTTGCGCTTCTCTCAAGAACGGGGACAAGTCTTCTTGTCGAAACCTTGACTCCAGTAGTATCCCATGTTCGCGTCACTGTTGATTATTTAACTGTGCATCGCAGGACTCTGGCTATTGCTCTCGTTCTGTGGTGCCGTATATATGTATGCTGAGGCCATCCATTGAAGTTTCTCTATCGCGATGGCGGACACAACATACGAGATATAGGAACCTGGGATCACAAATATAAAGGACGCTGTCGGTGGGACGCGCAAATATGCCGCCATCTGTGCATTTATTTTCGACTTCTGTAAATCCGGCATATGTGACTTGTTTATAAAACTCGCTAGTGATGGCAACGGTAGCATCATAAACCGCTCCCACTTGTTGGTTCACAACTGTCAACAGGACCCAAGAATCTGCATATTAATGTTAGTTGTATATTAAGGTCATCTGCACCTGTATGGGCCGTCATTTCGTTGGCTTTTAGTTGTGGCATTGTTGAGCTGTCATTTTACCGCCATCGTCGTCACCATTTTTGTCGTCGCTGTTCAATAGTCGACATAGCAGTCACAATTGACTACGTCGTCAAATAGCACCTGTGATGTCGGGGGGTCGTTGTTGGACGTCAGGGTTGGCGGTGTATTGTTTCGTTGTGATCGCGTGCCGTCGTTGTCGAATGCGGCACAGTGCGTCAGTTGTTTCGAATGCGACTCGTGGGGCTTGGAAAAGATTCCATTGAAACGTCGCGAAATGTGCCCTGTACTCTGGGCATTGCATATAACGGTCAATAGCACTACCGACATCACCTCGCTATTTGCGGCCACGTTGTATTCGCAGCCACCAAGGGGCCCGGTTGCTGCGTATCCTAAGTTCCAAGTTACCGTACAAGAAGATCCTCAACGACGTGACGAGACTAAACCAAAGAGAAAAAAAAATAGAAGCAGAAGGGTACTGACATCGAGAAAGACGGATATATGTGAAGAGGAGACTGCGGCGAAACATGCGGGTCGATTACGGCGACTTAAAACACGCGTTGACGCCTCTTCGTTTGCTCTCACCAACGCCTGATTCAAGCGCCGCTTCTGGGCAATTTCATTCAACATTACCTACCGTACTTGTGATCGACTGTGGTTTAGAAACCATGTGATCTTTTTTTTTCTTTTTTTTCCATTCAGGTCACTGTTTTCCCTGGCAGAACGGCTGTCCGGTTTCTTAAGTACACAACATTTTGCCGCCCGTTCCAGCGTGTAAGATTCAGCCTGTTTTCGAAGCAATAGAATTAAATTTCCGAATTAAGTTTTATATGGGTGGCCGAAATTGAATTTGTAGCGTGTGAGTATCTCGTTTCTGGTTGGATACAATTCTTCCACTTGCAATAAGCGGCCTGTTATGTACGTCGCGTTCTAAATGACGTCATAGGCTGATGACCAATGACTGAAGAATAAAAGTGTGGCTCAAGAAGGTCCTGTTTACCTTGGCGACGCAGTGAGAAGGCTGAATTGCGCGTTTTGCTGTGTTTCTCGTTTAAAAGCACATTGTACAAGTATTGCAGCAACGGATGAAATTACCTGCCTGATAATGTTCGACAGTGGAGTGTTTTCCTTATGCTCATGTGTTCACGGAGCCTTTAACATCTTTTTTATACGTTTCTCTGCCTTTGAAATTAAATTCAATTGAGTTAAATACATTCAGTTCCATTCGCGTCCCCATTCTTCTGCAAATGTCAGCTGACAAGACGGCCTTGTAGTTAACTTCCTTGCATTTAATAATATTCCCTGAAGCTAATGGTCATGTGTACAATTGTGTTCACTTTCACCATGTAGAAAGCGTGATCTCGTGCGATATTTATGGTTATCCACCGAAGACGCCATAACTTTGGTTTAACGCAACTTTCGCATTTCTCCGTTACGCCACTGACAAGCTATGCGTAAAGGAAAACAATCAAATGAGGCGGTTGCATAAGGCAAGACGTTGACGCACTCATGTCACAATGTGTGGTGCTTTCCAGGGAGAAGAATGGCGATGGCAGGTGTACGAACATAGCTGAGTTTCTGGCGGATAGATTCGTACATCGCATTGACGTGTACAGCGCATCGAGCCTCGGACGGGCTCCTATTTTGTAGCCCAGAGCTAAGAACACCGTGTTCTTCACAGCGGTTATCGTCCGCCACAGTGGATCAGTGACGGTGCTCGGCTGCTGACCTGGAGGTCGCGGGTTCAATCCCGGCCGTGGTGGTCGCATTTCGGTGGAGGCGAAATGGTAGAAGCCCGTGCACTGTAGGATGTCACTGCACGTTAAAGAACACCAGATGGTCGAAATTTCCGGAGCCTTCCTCTACGGCGTCCCTCATAATCATATGATGGACTTGGGACATAAAACCCCAGGTATCATTATTATCACAACGGTTGTCAAGAGCCGCGAACCGCAGTAACCCACATATGTGAATCCAACGACAGCCACTGCTTCCTGCGCCGTGTGTGCCGCCCCTCAACGCTACTTTCTAATGTACTACGCCCTTAATGCACGTGCGCGTGATGTTGGTCGTACATGTCGAGGTGTTGGCGTGCTGTGTCAACGCAGCTGTGCCTTTGACACGCTTCATCCTATCATATTCCTGTACTCTGTACGAGGGCCTTTTCGCTAGCGCTCGGCTAATGGGCCACCATTATGGGCTGTATGTACTGTCTCGTCCGGTGGAGTGGAGGATATGCTTGCACAAACAATACGAGCACGTGCGTGGAACTCGAGAAAGAGTGCCCAGACAGTTCTCGTTACAGCCAAAGCCGTTTCACGTACCGGCCCTGCTCGTTGGTGCTCGGAAGTAGGCCGCCGGCATTTGTTTTCATAGGCGGGCAGTAAATAGTCTGCGAGTCATTTATTGGCGATGACAAGCACGGCGTGTGCCGAGCATATGTCGCTGCGGACTCACTGGAAGGCAGGGTCTTTCGCTCTGCTTTCACTCGCCGATATCTGCTTCTTCTTCGGCACTCTGTTAAGGTTTCGCGCTCTTTATTCACTTCCAGCAGTCATTTTCATCAATTTTTCTGTGCTTGTGTTTGAAGGAGATGTGATTGAAGGTGTACGTTACACGAACCCCGCTTTTTGCTTTGGGTGGTCATGGTTACACGTGTCGTCTGGGCCTTATGATACTCGTGCTCTCACTCTATATTTACTGCGGTGTGTCGTACTATACTATCAGCAAAAATTACGCCATCTTCGACAACTCTTGGCGATAGCGTCACACTGCATTTTTTTTTTTCACATTTCTGCTACGCTGACAATTTAGTGGCAGAGCCGTATAGTTGAGTAATATTTTAATGCTTAACGCTGCTGCGCGTTCATGCGTGACGTATTTTGCCACGAGTAATATGCGTCGCGGATAGCACGACTCAGCTGTTCAGAATAGGGAAGTAAGACACACACACGATCGCTATAGCGACAGTTGTGGACGCAGTGTCATGAAAAGTCCTCCTTTTGCACCGATACCCACGCTTGGACCGGTGGTTCTTGAACATAATTCAATGTATCGCTGACTTAGCTGTAATTGTACGAAGTAGTCAATCGCAACAATGAGCGACATTCAAATCTATATTTTTGACATCTAATCCACTTTCTAGGAGGTTGTAGCTGGAATCCCACAGACCGTTATGCTTTTTGCTTAACTTCACAAAAACAAATCAATTATGCTTGAAAGATTGTATAGGTAAACATATTTGACAGAAATCTGTCTGGCTGGGTAAAATTATCTGAATAAAAAGATTCTCCGGCCAAGTTTAGTTTTTAGTTTTTAATTTTAAAAACTGGCCCTCCGTTTCGAGAGCCGTTCGCGCGACCTTTGATCGGCAGAGGTGTAAATAAGAAGTTTCCTTATTTTCCGGTCTAACACCCTTTGTATTCCTACCGCGTATAGACGCAGACGGGCATTATGCACGACAGGCCGCGGTAGCCCTGTAGCTATGGCATTGCGCCTCTCACCTCGAGGGCATGGGTTCGATCCCTGTAGCAGCAAATGCTAATTGCTCAGGGCGAAACGCAACAACGCTCGGGTGCTTACGTTTAAATGCATGCTAAGGAACCCCAGGTGGTCGGAATCATTAATATTTGCTCCCAAGATACTTTTGCCGCAAAAATAATATATATATATATATATATATATATATATATATATATATATATATATATATATATATATATATATATATATATATATATATATATATATATATCTTATTTATGCCTGCGAACATTCCTGATTTCGTCTCTCCATCTAACCATCTGCGAGCCGGCTTTGGTAGCGTGTCTGTTGCTACAACTGACCACTGGTTATTTGTACTTCGCATTACGTGACCTGCCCAGGTCCACTTTTTCTTCTTAATGCCATCTATAACACCGGCTACCCCTGTTTGTTCTGTAATCAATTCTTCTCTCCTCCTGTCTCGTAAGGTTATGCCTATCATTTTTTCGTTCAATCTTACTTTGCGTGGTTCTTAACTTTTCCCGACTTTCTTTGTCATCCTCCATGTTTCCGCCCCATATGTTAATACTGGCACTATACAGTGCTTGCACACTTTTCGCTTTAGAGGCAGCGGCAAATTGTATGTCATTATTTGGGAATATCTGCCGTGAGCGCTCCAGACCGTCCTTACTTTTCGGCAGCTTTCCTTTGCATGCGTAGGCTGTCCTGTCAGTAATTTCCCTAGGTATCCATACTCTTGTACAGGCTACATAGGTTGGTCGCCAATTATAAACTCTTGCTCTTTTGCTAGGCTATTAATCATTATCTTTGTCTTTCGCATATTCACATTCGTTCTAACTTTAGTACCTTCTCGATTTAGGCCTTCGATAATTTTTTTTTTCGTAATTCGTCACCATCATTGATGAAAAGCATTATGTCGTGTGTAAATCGTAGGTTGCTAAGATATTCTCCGTTAACATTTGTTCCCATTTCTTCCCAGTCTAGTCGTTTGAACACTTCTGCTAAGCACGCAGTGAACAACACTGGAGAGATTGTATCTACTTGTCTGACCCATTCATTCACTATTGGAAATCTATAGTTTTTTTTGTTGTTGTTTTTGTTGAGGAACGATGTTGCTGTGGAGTCTTCGTAGATTTTCCTGATTGAGTATTAGAGGACCTTTCTTTTCATAGACAGATGATTGTTGCAGACGCAAGGACTAACTCGTAACGTTCCAAGACATTTAATAAATATAGTCTTACAAGCGTGGGAAAATAAGATAAACTCGATAACGGCGCTGAAGAACGCTGATAGGCGAGAAAGGGAGGCGTATGCCTGACACACATTGTGCAAATTGCGTCGGAAAATTACTGCTTCTGCTCATTTTGGCCGCAGCCTGTTCGCGCACATTCGTCGAGGTGCTGGCGTGTCATGCTCCGAGAGACAGCGAAGAAAATGCCAGGGATCGTTACGAAGTCTCCAAGTCCGCCTTCCTGTCGCCGTCTTTTTTCTTTTCTTTTTTTTTATACTTTCTTCTTTCTTTGATGGCTGACACCGCTATACATTCTTGGCGATTTTCGGTGAGCGCTTTTTCCTCCGGCATATCGTGTCTGTCAGGCCTCCTTTAGGTGCTGCGGAACGTCACGCGCAGGCGCACGCCGTCGAACAATCTAGAATGTGTAGACGCGCTCGATTAGATATTGATTGGATTTGACGCTTCGTGAGAATATTGGCTTCCTGTTTTAGGCTTTCCCCTCATTCTATATTCAAGGCGCCAGCAAGATCGGTTAAATCGAACGCGAATTACCCGGCGCAGCGTCAGCTCTCCGCTGTCTTTCGATTAAGGTGGCTTCCTCCTTTTCAAGCGTGACATTTTGCATTTGCCTTGCATTCTTGTTTTACTCGGCTTTCGCTCCGCAGCTTTCTGCAAGTTTGCGCTTACCCGTATTCCTTTAACTGTATCGGGTGTTGCGCCTGTCTCCACTCCCCCCATTGCCGTCCTCCATGTCATTGTTTCATTACTTGCTTTTTTTTTCTTTCTTTCTTTAAAAACCCGATCCGAATTGCTTGCTGTACTTGCTCCACCCAATCGTTTGCGTGATGACAATTTTGGGCGTTTAGAGCTTGCATTTTTATTTATTTAATCGCCCGGAGCAGCGACTGCTGTTTGACAGCGACCAGAGATTTAGGATGTGCTTGTATTCAAGTAGATTCAGTGAAGGAAATGAAGAAGAATAGGAAAAAAAACGAAATAAATGCAGCACATACGCACTTGTATTGGTGTGGCTCATTTCTGCAGCTACATCATTTACCTCCTTTGCGGGCCCGCTTTGAGCGGTGTTCTCATCTGTTCCATCAATGGCTGATTAGTTTCGCAGCCTGCCTTCGCGGGCGCTGCTTGCTTCCTTAGCCATGTCCGTGCCTTCGCTCAGCGATTTCTGTTTTCTGAAATGGTCCTCTTAGACAAAAAGTGCGGATCTATACAGACTAACATTATGGGGTCGTAGCGCTGGTCGGGCAAGAACTCGCTTATCGATTTTCGTTTGCTCCCCCCCCCCCCCCCCCCAAAAAAAAAAAGAAAAAAAAGAAAACAGTGTGGAACGAAGGCTCCACGCCGTTAAGCGTTTGTTTTCTTTTCCTTTTTTTTTTCGGTTACGCTCCGAGTCAAAGTTGTTTCCTTTTTTTTTTTCTGAAGGCTGAACTTTTCCTTCGCCTTGGGGTGATGTAAGGTCACTCCTGACCGGGCACTTTTTCATTAAGTGTCGCGATCACCAAGTCCGCGAATATCGAGCAGAAATCTTATCGGTCTAGAAGATAAGAAGTCTCTTCATAAGTTTTGTGTCTGTCACGTTCTTTTTTTTATTCATTTGCCTTTTCTGTTTTGGTCTTCACTGGTTCTTGTGATTACATATATATATTTCTCCCTGTCTATCCTTTTTGCCACTTTGCTAGGCTGGTAGTTGCCACATGTAACGTTCCGGCTAAATTAATGTCGTTTGCGCTGACACGGTTAAGCTTGAATTTGATCTCTCGGATTTCAATATACCTTCGATCACCTTTCTTTGTCGCTTCTTGTGTTATAGTAGGAAATTTCATTAAATAAAAGCGCCCTGAATTGTCTTTGCAGGGAGATGGACTCATGGAGTGGCATAGTTTTGCTCTTACGTGAACGTTACCTTACGTCGTGCACTCGGTGGCATGCATTCAGGAATAAGTAGTTGATTTGGCACGGTTTGACCTCGACGAAGCCTAATGTTTACCGCAGTGATAGGCCATAGACTGACAACTGCTAAGCGATACGACGATTGCTTGGCGGTCTCGCATTTCATTGGGTAAGGGCACATTTATAAAGTATTGGCGTGAATTGCTTTGTTTTTAATCGATCGCTATTGACGCACTGATCATATTAGGATACGTTAGTTGCTGGACAACTTATATACATGATAAATTAGGTCAATGGTAAAATAGTCAATTCGAAACACGGGCAAAAAGCAATGGAGCTTCAGACTCGAAGCATACCGTCTCGTTACAGCTCGATAATGAGATGTAGTGGCGATTGTGTGCATCACAAAAAAGTGATACGCACGCATTGAGTCGTCTGCAAGTGCTGCGCGAGCGGCAACATTACTATCCCGAAAGTCGAGTGTATTCGAGGATAAAAATGGAGCAGACAGTTACTTCGATCATCCAGAGGAAGTAGAAAACCTAGTTTAGACGTAATTCACTCCCATAATAGCAACGATGCCAGCCTTTCCTACTTTTGTTGCTTTCATGATTTTGTCCTATTCGTGGTCTTTTGTGCTCAGCAGAAGTACTGGCACCGTGAGGCTTTTCCCTGTCCGCAAATTTAAAGCATGCTCTGGGAGTTGTCCACCACTTGTGATGGCAGCCTCGGCATCCAGTGGGTGTGGCGTCATTGTGATAGATGTTTGTCCCTTCGTCTTGCCAACGTAAGCGTAACCAAAAAACAAATGCGCACGACGAGCCTCCGAACGCGTACGCCCCTGCTTTTTCTTCGTCCTCGCCTGTCTTTCTGGTGGCTCGTACAGGGATGCGTCGCCCAGAGGGGGGACCGTATCCAAGTGCTCGGGAGAAGTCCTCCCTAAACATGGCTCTGGCGTAAGACGACGTCTTCTCGCGTTCTTTTATTTCCTTCGCTCTGCCGCGAGGCTTATTTTCTTTTGGCGGGACTCCCCCGCTTAATTGCGCACCATAAATCAGGCCGCTGACACACCCCTACCCGCTCCGGCTCGCCAGGCGTGGTCGTCGTCGTTATCGAAGACGTCTGCGACGTCGGCCGACCGCGCGCCGCCACCGCTGCCGTCTCCGCGCCGCGGTGCCCCGTCATCTAGCCCGCTCGGCGTGACTTTCGCCCAGCGTCTTCTCCGAGCAGCCGTGGAAGGAAAGGGAGGGGTCGAGGACTGCAGCGCCAACCGTCCTTGCCTTTGCCGGGCGGCGTCATCCGACTTCGAGGGCGATGGGCTTGCGTCACTCGCGGAATGCGGCCAGAAGCCCGGGACGTTCGCTGCGTTTTTGGACTAGCTTCCGTCGTGAGCGGTGTGCTTTGCTGATGCACGCCAGCGAGAACTGAGCGTTGCGGCAGAATGCAGTCGTTGAGGCATTCCTGCGCCCATTGATCTCAGCAGAAATGTCCTGCGCACTTAGGATGGTACTGTGGTAGTCGCGTGTGAGCTAGTGTGCTGGAAGGAAAGGAAATTAGCGCGGTGCATCAGGGCCAAGAAATTGCGAAGATTTTTTTTGGTTCTACGCAAGCGCACTGCGCGTATAAGGGCAAAGCCAGTATACGCGGGTGTATAATGTTTTTTTTATTTATTATTATTATTATTATTATTATTTTTTTTTTGCGGCTTTGACTGCTTGACCTACTTTTAGCTTCTTCATTTGCCAGAATTCTCGTGCCCCTAGTCGATTACTTTCACTCTATCTGGTCACAATGCATGCGTGCTCCAACCTCGAGTCCCGAAGACCCTCGACAATTTCGTTAGATATGGCAGAAGCAGCTACTACGGCGTTGAGCATTTGCCGGCACTCTGTTGTTTCCGGAGTGCGCGTTTCAAATGAATTCTTTCTGTACTTCGTGATGACTTTGAGTGACGCTTTGCGTATATTTTACCTTGGGCATTCTGCCAATCGCAGTGACATGGCGATAGGAGTGGCAAAGTGCAAGAGCTGGTAATATATATGATATTACGTCCTTTCGCGAAAAGATTGTAGACGAGAGATGAGAAAGACGACAAGCATAAGAGAGTGTTTTGTCGACAAACACGACAAATGGGAGTGGAATGAGACCTAACTGGAAAGAAAATACAAAAAGTGTTTTCTGGTTGCCCCACTTCATTCAGTTCAGCAAGGTGTGCATCTGTTCTGTTCTACCTGTCTTGCTGTGGAGAATATGAGGTTCATATTACCTCGGCTACTCATCGTTAGAGCAATATGTTCCAATATTGTAGCAATGCTATGTGTTTTTTTTTTTCTCAATATGCTGTTATTTTCCGTAATTTTACGTCTAGTGTCAATGCCTCTTTCACTTTGTTCCAGTATGTTAGCGACGTAGATTAAAAGGAGTGAACCCTGGGGCCGCCTTATGTAACGACCCTTCATTCTTCATTCCTGTTGACCTTTGTGCTGTATACTGGCAGGGCGCCACGTTTACGTTATCCCCTGTACCGGCTTATATGAAAGGGTTGCTTTTATATAGAATAATGACACCATGCGGGTCCTGAATCATTTTCTGTCGTTTACGGATACGTGGTGGTTCTTCTTTCTGTAGATTTTTTTTTCATTAATTCACAGATTGGAGCAATATTGGTTGGTTTTTCATTGGATATCCAATGCTGGCTAGACTTGAGGTCATCCACATGAAAGCATTTATCACGCTAAAGTGCGCCTCGAAATCGCGATGTACGCGTGATCTGTCTGACGGCAAAGCGACATTTTGTCGGCAAAATCTTCACGGGGACACTAACGATTTATGACTCATTCTCCGTAATTCGAGCACAGCAACTTTAGTGCCTGTGTGTAAACACACACAAAAAATATTACCGCACTCCGCGATTTATGTGACCCTGTTACTTGACTTTCTCCCCTGTTTTCGAGCACGTACTTCTCTTCCGGCACAGTCGGAGGATTTTGCTCAGCTTTTCATTCGGGCATTTCCGGTGTACATACGCGGAGTGATTGCCGTTGTGTAAGCGTTGGTATAAGATGCGAGCTGTTTGATGGCGGCATGATTTGATGGTGGCAGTAAACTGTCGCGCAGCTTTATGGCAGCGTCATAACCAGATTTACGTATTTATGCGCAGCGTAAACGCCGCCACTTTTTTTTTTTTTCAGACAGCAAGTTGAAAGAGCACATTTAACGAAGTTTTAATAAATCCGAAGCATCCCACTAAAACGTGAATTTGCATTTCGACAGCGCATCGAGTGTTGTGCTATTTTCGTATTTTGGACTAAATCTCGCGCCTTTATACCCGGATCCCATTGGTGACCGCATAAAGGGGTTTATGAGGACTACGAAACTATTTTATTTCAGAATCTCCTGCGATCAACGCAGAATAAGCGTACTTGATGAGTATCGGGGTGTCTAGCAGTGCTTGCGTTTACCTGGATAAACAAACGCCACCCGGATTTGCGTAACGTCGGCACTGACATTAGTTCTGATTTGGCGATTTACGTCGGCCGAATATGCTTCTGTGCAAAGAAGAAAGGATACATATGAACGAAAGGAATAAGTTGGGACGTTATTTTGGGAACGGTGATGGGGATGTAGAAAGATAAGAAGGAAATATAGGGAGATAAACATAAACAGAACACATGCATACATTCACTGCTGTTCACAACAGAAGATCATCTTCACATCGGATATCATGTGCTGCTTATATCATCAAGCATATATCAGCAGCGTATATCATCAAGCAGGTAAAAGTTATGATTCGTTAGTACTACGCTTGCTCGTGCAGGTTTGCTGTCCGTATAAGAACTGCATCAACGCTTTTGTAGCCTTCTGCTGCGACATTGTCGCTAATTGCGTGGTCCTTACCTTCTCCTCAGGCTTCTTTGCCCGTATATCGGGTTTGTGGTGTTTAACGTCCCAAAGCGAATCAGGCCATGGGAGATGCCGTAGTGAATGGCTGCGGATAATTTCGACTACCTGGGGTTCTTTAACGTGCACCGACATCGCACGAAACGCGGGCCTGTAGCATTTCGCCTCCATCGAAACGCGACCGTCGCGGCCGGATCGAACCCGCGTCTTTCGAGTCGACAGGCTAGCACCGTAACCACAGAGTCACGGCGGTGTCCTCAAGCTTCTTTGTTAAAGCTTCAAAGTTTCCTCCCCATGTGTGAGTACCGGCATGGAATGCAATTCTTGCGCAATTTCCAAGGATAGCGGTACGCGGCGCATGCTTTACTGTTGCCTTACTTGCACGTCCTTTTCAATGCGATGACGCAAGCGGTGATTGCGAAAGCAAATGTTCGTGTTTCGTTTACGGGTCTTCTACGTGCGCCATCTTTAATTATAAAGCTCAGACAAGGTGATTACTCGGCATTTTTACTTCTCGCTGCGAGTGCTAAGAATGTAAGGAGTGGGCGAGTTGTAACGAAAGCGGAACGCTAATGAGCTCGCAAAGAGGACACGGCACCTCGAAGGGGCTGGGAGGACTGCTACGTGTCTGTCCTTTAGCAACATGCTCACTTAGTCAGGCTCGTACATCTTGCCAAACAGCAAGATATTGAACAGAGCGAACACAGCCCGAAGGAAAGAACTACTGGGCAGAGCGATGTGCCTTGTCGTTCTTTTCTTCGTAAATTATTTGCGCTGTTTCAATGTTCTTATGTTTGACAAGTGTCTCCTTTCTCAGGCAGATTAAACGTTATTCGCTCATATACCTCTGCTCTAAATGAGCAGCTAGAGCGAGGATTATGCTTAATGTTTTCGCTGCTTCCAGGTGGTTTTCGTGCTTCACGAAGTCGGGCCTATCTGATGCAGAGCTGAAAAAGGGCGTAGTTGATGTATGGTAATATTGTAACTCTTTCGACATAATTAGCGGCGACGGCGACATACTTGCGCATCTCACAGACGCGTTGCATGACATTCTTCTGGACGACCTTTGATGAATACATCAGTTTTCTTCAAAGTGAGCCCTAATACTGTCGAAACCAATGTTGGCAGAGCAACCCTTACAGCTGCAGGTGTTCGCCAGCAAAATACTCGCCGTATTTACTTTGTTTACACGTTCCTCGATTATTTAAGAGGTAGCCTCCAGGCGGGAGCGTTTCACAACGATGTCAACGCGACGAGAACCGTATAGCGCTATGAGGCATTACTTATTCACTACACGTGTCACCTACTGCAGCGAACTGCGAGCAATCGGATCGTTGCGACCGAATTGAGGATGCACTGTATACGGCCCGCGTATACGACGTACACTAATTTTCACTGTGCCTGTGTTGGATGAACGTGGCGCACATCAAAGCCATCGAAGCAGTAGCGCCGTTTATGGCTTTCACCTCGCCCGCGTAGGACGAAAGTGGTGCACATCAAAGCTATGGAAGCAGTAGCGGCACTAATAATACGTGCCTTCCTACAGCGTTTATAGCAGCAGTGATAAGCAGATTAGGTCGGGCCGGCAGTGCTCTCTGTGAAGATCCGTCTTGCCGCGCCACACGACTGCCTCGTCTACCTATACATTTTACCGAGTGCAAATCTCTGGACAAGCCAGACAGACACTGAGCACTTGCTTTCGGCGGCTGAACTCTGCTGTGGGATGATCATGCATTAGCGGAAATGCTGAGGCTCCATACATGTTTACACGATAGCATGTCGGTTGGGTGGCAGGTTCGTTCATTGACTCCTTGAGTTGTGCGTGACAATACGTCGGCACCTTTGTCGGCATATATTAGACGCTCTGCATTACACGGCTTCGGGCTCTATGTCGTCATACATAATTCGCCGTAAGGTCACGCGCTAGTAGCGCGTTAAGCATAAGGGGGACAGACACGGGCAACGTTGTCTGAACTGCCCAGTGTAGTAGCGTTGTTATAAGCGCTTTCCTGGCCTCTTTGTGTCATACATTAAAGAAGGTTTATGCTGAAGGCCGGGTGAATCGTCTGGAATGCGATTACAAGCAGTAATAGAAATAATGAGCGTACCTGGTCGAGAAGCTTGCTTTAGTGATTGCAGAGTGTTTGCAAAGTCCCGCGGCTGTGAGAAACGGTGACAGCTGTATTAGGAGATGTATTTGCCAGCAGTGCAATTGAGACGTGTAAGAAAAAAGAAGCCATCGTGAGAGCCCGTCGTTTCGGCAGTATTAGGCTGGTATTGGGTGCAGTGGCGTTCATGTCACCTAATGGTCGCCGAGCCGTCTCTGCGCCAGCGTTATTGGGCGACACCATATTGGTGCAAGTGGGCCCCACACTTGAGCGCGCAGCGGAATTGGAATCGAGCCGCGCTAAAGGGGGTGAGCCCTGTGGGATGGAAACCCGGATAGGGGGAGGCCGCGCTCCAAGAAGCCGTTCATTTTCGGGGCCCAATTCATCACACGTTTTGTTTGGCTGTTTCTGGCGTTACACGGCGGCCGGGAGTGCTACAACAATGGGGCGCCAGGCGGACACGGGGCGAATCGAAAAGGTGCCGAGCGGCGAAACGATGCGAGGAGGGGGGCGAGCGCGGAGCCGTTAATGGTTCCGCTTGATGGACGTCTCTTGGGAAACTTTTATACGGGCTCGATAGGCGCCCACGAGAACGCATTTGGCGCCCGGTAACACCTGCTACAACAGGAATTGACTTGCACATCGACCAGCGGCTCCGTCGCGCGGCGGCGGCGAGTGCTCCTGTCGCCGCGGCCTCGTTCGCGCAGCTTGCGGCAGCCGATAAGCTGTGGCCTCCTGCTGCCGGTTGCCCTGCTGACTGCGGCACGCGCGCATTCCGAGCGATGTATGGCAACAGCTGCATGCACGTTACCGCACTGCCCCTCCGCTCTGGCTTTTACTGGATAACTCGCATCGTGAGAGAGTGTAGGACTAATGCGAACGCTTCGCCAGCGCTGCTTTTGGTGCGCCCCAGATGTGGTGGTTCAGAGTTCATGTAAAGAATGCCCCAAAGAGACTGATGAGAAGAAGGTACTAGAAAAAGAAAAAAAGAAAAAAAAGATACCTTGCACAAAGCTAACTTAGTATGTACAGATATCTCAAGGTGTATCTAAATAAAAGTATAAATGAGGTGTAGGCAAAGGTTTCGGCGCCTTGAATTAAGGATATGCCAGCGTCGCCATAGCTGTCTCGAAGGAATTGAAAAATAAATTCTGAAACTTCACTCCCGAATTCCCTGACATTGCCACGCGCGATTATTTATTTTTATGTGACTGGGATTCACTCACAAAAGGAGGAGGAGGGAAGGAATGAAAGACAGGGAGGTCAACCAGACGCGCGTCCGGTTTGCTACCCTGCACTGGGGCGAAGGGGTGAAGGGATTAAAAGAAAGAATAAGGAAGTAAGCATCGTCACAGTACGTGGGCGCCTGTCCATTGCACGCCTACAATCGGTTGCTTAACCCGGTTGATTTTAAAAAACGTATCAATGCTCGCGTCGCTTTGCTGGCCTGCGACGCGTAGAGCCACGATCCGAGGATCTTCTCTTCGGAAAAAGGCCTGTCGTCTAGCTTATTCAGAGTGTCGCGTTCGCTCACAAAACGATCACAGGAACACGAGTAATCACCGCTGGGCGCAGGCCTCGCAGTGATGTTTGGGAACCGTCACGATTCTTTTATACTGTTCTGGTAAGGTTGCGCGCACGAAGCGAGTAGCTGAGTCTATTCCGGACCTAACGCGAGTGTACAGAGATTCTGAATTAAGTTTTACTGCTTGGGGTTTCTTGATAATGCATATCCCCTTCAGGCGCGAATTATGATGCACTGTCTATTAATGTGTCAAATTCACATACCATAATTCCAAGGCAGTCCTTACTACATTCCAAGAAAGAAAATGAAGTGATGTGCTGTTTTGTGTGAGTTTTTGTAATTAAATATAATTAGCATGAAATTAAATATTTCATTATTCTGCAGTCAGTCATGTTCCATATTGAAATAGAAAGGCATGAAATCATAGTCTCCAAATGTGTGGGCAATTAGTTTCTGGTTGCATTCACTTTGAGAAAGAAAAGTAATAGTACTTTTAACTTTGGTTGTGGAACGCGGCACGTCGGACGGCCCGTCAAACATTGTAGTGCCTTCGATAAAATAGTCGGCTGCAGTAAAACGCAGCACACTGAGGTTAAGTCAAGACATATTGACTATGCAGAAGGTTCAATTCGTCTAATGAGCAATGTATCTTGCTCTCTCTTGGCCACAAGTTTACACAACTATAGCATAAACCAGTTGCGTACACCAACGTAGCCACCGCCGCTGAAGGGGGGATATACATCTAAGCACACTAGTGTTCTTCCACTTCACACTCAACAGAATGGTGGCTGCACCTTTGGTTATCGAACCCGCGACTCAGCAACGCGGCGCCGCAGCCACTGAGTCCCGCGGACACTGAATCCCGAAGTCTGCGTGTAAGCAACGTCATGGATTTCTATCTCATGCGGATAAAGCGCCGCATCGCGATACTGCTATTTTACGCGTGGTTGCACAGTTCTCATACAAGTGTATTTTTACCTCTGCGGATTCATTCTTTTTTCTCCCCCAGCGTATAGAGTAGCCAGCCTGATGCTCTTCTGGTTTACGTCTCTGCCTTCTTCCGTTCGTTTCTCTGTCTTACTTTCTGGAAATGTTGGAAGCGTTCGAATAGCAGTGGTGCGCGAAATGAACGTGAAACTTCAATGTACCTGTGCAATGATTTGTTGCAATGTTGGGAAAGTTATTCATCGGGTGCTGTAACACGCTCAGCTTGGGCAGACATCTTGAACCCACTGGGCAACGTTTGTGCAGACGTTTACGACAGCAGGCAGCACGGATGCCCCACCAGGGACAATTGTCTTTTGTCTACTTTCTTTTGGGGTTTTGGCAAGTACTACTTTTAGATAAAAAAAGCTGCCAATAACGCCCCCCTCTGCTTTCATTATCTGTTGGTTTCATGTGGTTCTGTCGAACAAAATACTTCGATTCATTCCCCTTCTCTCTTTCATGAATGTGGGATGACGTTTGAAGCTGCAGGAGATGCGCACCTGCGTTAAAGCCATCGAGTAATGACCTGAGTCGAGTATATAATTGCACGTGCCTCGAGCACGAGTGGTGTCGCTGTCCAACTGCCTAAGAAAACATAACAGAAAAAAAATTGTATGCATGCGGTTATTCACTCAGTGGAAGTAGGGTATTTCCATCTTTATAATAATAATATCCGGGGTTTAACGTCTCAGAACCACGATATGATTATGAGGGACGCCGTACTGGAGGGCTCCGGAAATTTTTGACCACCTGGTGTTCTTTAACGTGCACTGACATCACACAGTACACGGGCCTCTACCATTTCGCCTCCATCGAAACGCGACCGCCGCGGCTAGGATCGAACCCGCAACCTTCGGGTCAGCAGCCGAGCACCGTAACCGCTACACCACCGCGGCGGACTTCCATCTTTATCAGCCTTGAAAGGCATTGTCCCGAAACGGTGAAATTTTCCACTAATATGTGTTTAATATCTCAACGCTTGTTTCGCTGTGTGTAACGTCGCTGCATTCATGTCACGAAATTTTATCGCATGCTTTGTGTTACTGCTATAGCAACTCCACTGTAATACGAGCAATAACCTACGATTTAAGCAAGTGATGGTTAACGCCGAAACCGGCCGCAGTGGCTGTCACATTATCATTGACAAACAAACACAACGTTAGTGTGGCGTTTAATGATTGGAGCGTTGGGTTCAGTGACCTGCCCGACGGCATTCTACACAATGACGATTCTGTATCAAACACATTGTGCCTCGCGGAAGAAGCCCGTCGAATAGCTCGTCTTCGGACTCTGGCTTCACAACGTCGTTCGAAGGAGCGATACGACGACCGTCACGAACCAGTATGGTTCGAAAAAGGTGATTTGGTGTTGCTTTGGACACCGCAACGCAAGCGCGGACTGTGTCAAAAGCTTTTGTCACGATATTCAGGCCCATTTGTAGTTGTGGAGCGTCTCAGCCAGCTCACTTATGTAATAGCTCGTATCCTGTCTAGTGGTCGACGGTCGAGCAGAACGCAGCTCACTCATATTGCTCGCCTGAAACCTTTCTACCCTCCTTGTTCATCATGACTCGCCCTACGGGCTTCGTCTGCTTGCGGGGGGAATGTAAGGGACATGCGAAAGGCAGAGAGAAAGAAGAGGAGTAGAAGAGAACGAAGAGCTTGGCAAGGCCGCAGTGCGTTGCCACGAACAACCATCGTTATATATATATATATATATATATATCTGTGTGTGTGTGGGTGTGTGTGCTTACTGCAGCGGCAATGAGAAATATCTCAATTATTAATAGGAATCATCAAAAAAATTACGTAAGTTTCCTTTCAGTAGCACAAAGCGCTAGTTCTGTAAAAATGTAGTGGTGAGATCTTAATGAATTAAAGCTGCTGCAACGGAGCACATACCGCAATATTAAAAAAAAAACAAAAACAAAAAGAACAAAGTCAACTGGGTTCTGCCGGGCAAAGAATCACAAGAAAACTCGTACTAATCAGATCTGGCCGCATAGACCAGAAAGCGACAACTGCGTATGAATAATGAAATTGGGTCGGAGAAGAGCTGTGCATGAATATACCTAAGAGATATTTGGCGCCAGGTCATCAGCGAGGCTAGTATCTTCAGCTTCTCAATAAATTTACTCTGTCTCCTAGCGTGCGTATAACAAACGGGAACACGTTGTAACAAGAGGCACGCACGCTTTAGGGTGTCTGAACTTGAATTAATACCAGATCAGTGCACCATAACACGACGTCGTATGCGCTCTGCACTAGCGCGCACGTTACAGTGGCTGAGTAACCGGGAGTAATGAGGCAGTACAGTGCTGGTCAAAAGTTCGCTGGCCACGCTCCCATAGGAACACATGGGATAGTGGCCTGCGAACTTTTGTCCCCCCCCCTGTATGTGACGTTTCCTGGAAACGCTCCTCCGTGGCACTTCACTGTAGCCTGACTTACTGTCGCAGCCAGTTCAGTGGTTAATGGCACTCCGTCGTTGCTTCCCGTCTTGCTCGCCAGAAACAGCAGCGAGGCGGCCCCTCGTGGCAGTACTCGTGGCAACGGGTGCCTCGAATGGAGGCAGCGTCCCTGCCAATATCGGTTTACCCTTCTGATCTGCAAGAGTTCCTCGCGTAGCGGTGGGGGCCGCCAGCTGCTGCTGCTTCCTGGTGCGCCAACTCCGTGTGGGTACAGGCGGCACTTTTCCATGGCTCCGGCGGGGGCGGGCGCGCTTCTTGCTGCCGCTTCGCGAGTGTGATTTCTCGTTCGGTAGACCTGATAAGTGGCTCCTGGCAACGGCTGGCGGCGCTTGGTTCCGACTCCCTACCGGAGCGTCATATGGTCGAGCTTCTATCGCTGCCCTGGTCGTTAGTCCCGTTTAAGCCCGTAGCCTCGACCGGCGGTGCAACCAGCGCGCGCCGTATGAGTTCTCGTGGGATACAACACTGTTGGCATGCTTATACACTCGGTAATCACTTCGTTGGGGGGTGCGGACCGGCACTGCGCAACCTTGTCAATGATATGCGAAATTCCTCAGGCACAGTTGTTCAGACGTCACAGTTCTGTCCCTCACCGACGTCGTCAACGACTGCCAAGATTGATGCAATGCATTAGCGGAATTTTGTGCGCTATGTTTGTACTCATTGATTCGGAGGTGATTCGGATTCTCGCGCGGCGTCTTTCACTGTGTTATAGGAAAGGGTGGTATGTGATATGGCAGAAAAAGATTGCATTAGCAGAACTGTCGGGGCATTAGACCAAACTACAGCAAATTACTGAACATGTTGCTGTACCTATAGAAAAAAAAAACATTCTCGGTTCTGATGTAGATAATTCTACCCTTGTTGATCTTGTAGATAAACTTAGAAAGGCGCACAGCTAAAAAGTGGGTAGGAATCCACTATGCCGAAGGCAGGCTGCATTTGTGCAGTCTCTTGTTCTTCTTAGCCACTTTTTTTTTTTTTTTTTTGTACCGGCCTTGCATACTATGACTTTACACAATTGGCAGGGATGGGTGGAAATCAATGATGCAATAATGTATGGTTTAAGTCTCCCTATTGAAATCGATTATTCTCTTTTCGAATGGTTGCCTAATCTACAAGAAATCGGTAAATGACGTGCACCTTTGGTTTGCGAGGTCGACCTTCTTTTGGGAAAATGCAGGAAACCGAGAAAGTTGCCCTCGATATGGGACACCGAAAGGTACTTCGATTACTGCAATGAACTTACCCGACGGCCGCCCTCTGAACATGAAACGTCTCATTGTGGCGTCTCATTGTGGAATGCGGTAACGCATCCGAAAAATGAATGGTCCCGTGGGCTTTAGCAGCGTTGTCGAGAGAGCATGATGTAGCGACGTCGTAGTGATGTTATCCAGGCTACCTCGTATATTGCAGCGAAGCTGTATGTAACTGGGCCATTCGCAACTCTTCTGGCCCATGCGAACTGAGGTGGAAGTGCTTTCAACGAGCATACGCTAAATTCAAAAGAGACTTTCTCTACCTTTCTGTGCCTTTCGGTACCTCTAATCAAAATTACGTGTCTCCTCTGTGACGTGTGCTACGCGACTTCGCTGGTCATCCACCTTCGCAGAGTGAATAGCTCATGAAATTTATTTCCTAACATGCAACTACTTGTATTTGTTTTATTGATTGGAAACTAATGTTTTCCTTGAGTCAATAAGTGCGCGGTTTTGTGCCGTGTGATCGCTTTTTTCAGTATTTTGGGGCTTCATCCATTTTCTTGGATGTAAATGGTAATTACGGCCGTCTATTGTGGCACCCTGCTTCGCCACGAACAATAAGTTTTTCATCGAGTACAGGGTGATAAGACTTAAGTCAACATAGCCGCCTGTCGAAAACAAAGCACTTTTCGCAAACCTGCTTGTCGTCAAACAGTGAGTATCAAAAAAGAAAATGGAGATCGTTACTTCGCGGGGTATCCAAAACGTTCGGGGCCTCCCATCTCATCGTCTCCCCACCGCACCCCTATTATTTATTTTTCCTTTCGTTGATGAGTCACTGTTTTGCATACGCTAGAAAACCATTTTATTTGATGCTATCGTAGACAACGCGAGTAGTACTTTCCTTGTAAGGCACAAGGAACTGCTTTGGCTTACAAACGAAGGGTTCTTTTTCGCGCAGGTTCTTTTTTTTATGCAAATGACTGCTCCTCACATGGCGACAAACTCAGTCCGACTCGGTGGAACAGTGGCTCCGGTGCTCTGCTGCTGACCCGAAGGTTGCGGGTTCGATCCCGGCCGTGGCGGTCGGATTTCAATGGAGGCGAAATTGTAGAGGCCCGTGTTCTGTGCGATTTCAGTGCACGTTAAAGAACACCAGATGGTCAAAATTTCCGGAGCCCTCCACTACGGCGTCTCTCATAATCATATCGTGGTTTTGGGACGTAAAACCCCAGATATTATTATTACATGGCGACAAACTCAAGGACTCATTTCATGTCATGTTTTATTGGTGCAAGACTTTTACGCTGTGGAGATGTCGGCGACGTATTGCTGGCAGCATTTGCAGTGCCGTCGCATATTATTCGACCAATTAACTCGTGGAAGCAGGTGACATATGACTAAAAGGACAGGCTGATGGGCTAGTTGGTGGGACATAATTCACACAGTCCCGCCTTCACGTAGACAGGATTCACGCATTCCCGTATTGCTTCTTCGCCGTCCCTGTGAATATTTGAGCTACTGCGTGAATTATGACATGACTAGAACGCTTTAACAAGATTGTGGGCAACTCGCGCTCAAGAAAATAAGCCAACTGGAGCTTGTGTGTGGCAGCACCTCACCTATTTCGCGGCAAATATTACGATTGTTGTCTGTGGAGAATGACAGCTTCAAGTGTCAGCTTGAAGTGTTCAGCGAAAAGTAATGATTCGTGGTAAGTGGATAGAAAGAGGATATTGGGTAGGTGAGATGGGTAACTGCACAGTTAGATTTGGATATCCGTTATGAAAAGGAATTAGTTGACTAACTAAGAATCATGACGGAAGTTACGTGAAGTTCTACTACGTGTGTTTTGGAGCCGTATGGAGTAGTGCATCGTTTTAAAGCTATTAACATAGGAATGTTAGTGAAAGGCATAACTATTTAGCGGTTTGCCTTAACGGAACTGCCCTGGGAAAAGCGCAAGGTTGGAGATATTGGGGAGGGGGGGGGGGGGGGCGATGGTTATGTTTTCTGCTAATTAAGTCATTCTCGGGGAAGCTTAAACAGTTGCCGCTCTCGGACTGCATGACATAATGCGAATAAAAATAAATATTCGAAGAAATAAAATTCTTGTTCGGAGATGCGTGACGATGCAATATTGAAGTCGTAAGTGAAATGAACGGGCTGTACAATACTTTGTAAATTCTATTAACGCCTTTCTATATTTCATTCCCGTACGCATACATGTTATACCCCCACTCTTGAGGCCGTGTATAGCAGGTGTGGAACACAAGCGTAAACGAAAAGGCAAGGTATTGCTAAGTACGCGCGCACCTTTCTAAGACTGGGAGTGGTGTTTTTTTGGGAAACTTGTAAGTGTTAACGCACTTAGCTCTGCTGCCACCGACGCAACAGCTGAGGCACGCGTGATTCGTGGGTACGGTGAAGACAGCGAAAAAGCGTTGGTCAGTCTTTTCTGGGAAAGTCTTCTTTTCCGGAAAAAGTGCTATGAAGTTATAGCAAGACGCGCTGTGGACGGACGTCGGACTCCTAGTCTGGAACTGGACTTTGCTGGAATTCGGACTGAGATTTTCAAGCGAAGTCGCTAAGGTCTATTGAACTTTTTTTTTTCTTTACCCTTTTTCTTGTCTTGCATGGGTTCTTCGTATTGACTTGCTGGGCACTTTATTCATTGAGGAACTGCGTTAGTGCTCCCGAATGGGTTGCGGCAGTTAGTGTACCTTATCTGCCTCCAAGTTACACTTTCTATTTCTCCGTTGTATTCGTTGCTAAGGGTTCGAACCTGTTCGGTGCAGTTCTGTCATTCATCTTTACAAGCCTGACTAAACCAGTGCTCCTTCACCTCAACTGTAAGCAGGATTATTTTTCCTCGATGCTTTCAACGTGCGTTGGAACTCACAACGTTGGAAGTTCATCACAATGGCGTTTATTTGTCTCCTCTTCGTGAATACCTGCATATTTGTGCAGGAATGTTATATTATTTTATTAACCCAAGAATATTTACAGCTGCCGAATTGATGGGGCTGTCCCTAGCGGTATCCACAGATCACACGAGGCTCGAGAGCCGACTGATTTTTTTTCTGGATGGGTGCTTATAGGGTATTACACCTCTACCCAACTTTACTCGAGGATGGTAAGAAAGTAACTATGTCGTGTGCTAGTAGGCATCATTTTTTTTTTTTTTGCGAAAGCCTGCTTATTACGAATAGGAATTGAACGCCAATTGCAAATCATGGGGCGCGCAATAAACCTTAATCAACATCCCATGTGACCGCCTATCATATGAAGATGGTTGCCCTTCGGGCGTCTTTATGACACCTTTTAAGTGAAGCCGTCCTTAGAAAAGCGGACCGTGTCCATGTGCTTCTACGATGCGCACGAAAGCGCCACGTCATTTATTGAGAAGCACCTGCTTATATGGGCGCTTGTGGGGAATTGAATGTCCAACGCTTCATTGACAGTGCGTCTCCGCATGCTTTAAACTTATATCTTCTTACTTTTCACTCCCCCCTCTGAATGAAGGGTAGCCGGGCTCTGTCTGGCTAACCTCTCTGCCTGTCATTTATCCTTTTCTGTCTCTCCCTTTCTCGCACTCCTGTGTGACAAGCGAGCGGCAGGCTGTCAGGTGTCTGAGCTACTAGTTCACTGTATCTGAGCCGCATACTAACGTTGGGCGTGACTTCTTCGCTTCGAAGCTAAAGTCGTATTTAGAAGAGCGAGTTTTCGTCGATTCCGACTCCAAATGCTTCGCTTCTTCAAGTCTTTCATCAAGAACTCTCGTCGCAGGCCATTCCCTTTTGTGTGCCCGCGCTTTTGCGCCGCTCAGGAGTAGGGTTACCTAACAAAGCATCCCCTCCCATGCGACGCAATTTCCGGTCGGCGAGGATTGTTATCGGTTTTGATAGCCGGCCCGCGTGAAGGTGCTGCATCGTGAAGCAGCACGCTGCCGAGTATTATGTCGGGGCGGCCGGGGTAGGGCGCTCCATTTGGCGTCTGCAGCCGTGGCGCCCGATAAGAGAGTTTTCCGAAGAGTTCCGTGGGAGGGGCAGCGCAGACGACGAACAATGCCACGTGCGGCCGTTTTTGGGGAGAATCGGGGAAGCAGGAACGATAAAAAGACAGCTACGGAGGGGAGTGAATGCCCCGATCGGTTTTACACCCGGAGGCCGGAAGCTTGTGGGGCCGGCAGGCCCAGCCTTCTGCTTCTCCTTTCATCCTCCAGGTGATGTAAAGTTGGGAGCACGTTACGCGCGCACGAAGTGAATGCTTGCCGGGGCACCCGTGACATGTTTGGGCCCTGTGTAAACTTTGCTTGGCGCACGTTTGTTCTTCGGGCGTGGTAGTTGGCTTGACACGCTCCGTGTTCATATGGTACGTCACACAGTGCCTGCGTTGGCCCTCGTTTCAAATCACCATGCTAACCATGCTTCTTCTTATCACGTGTATGGAGAGAGAGAGAGAAAAAAAAGTGATTGGCCATCAGGTAAACTCCTCTTAACTCCGCAGCCGACCTGATGTGTGCGGATGAGAGTTAAGCCTCGCTATTTAGGCTGGCGGCCGATCGAGCTGAAAGAATTCTCAGCGCCAGTTTCCACTTCCTTGTGTTCTTGAGAGGGGAAAAAAAAAAAAAACTAAACACGAATGAAACTGTCCCCACCCACACTCCAAGAGACGCCTGATAACAGTCTTTCACTCATAGTCAGAATACTTAAAGAAAGAAAGAAAGAAAGAAAGAAAGAAAGAAAGAAAGAAAGAAAGAAAGAAAGAAAGAAAGAAAGAAAGAAAGAAAGAGAGAAAGAAAGAAAGAGAGAAAGGAGGAAAGAAAGAAAGAACAAACTTATCAGTTTGTGTAAAGCGACTCATACTGGTGATGGCTTGGCCCAAGGTTTAAGGCTTTCGCTGTGCCCGTGAGGGAACTGTTCTTAACCGATTACTAGAGTTCTGTGTGTAACTGAGGTGGGTTCCGTATATGTATTGTCTTAAATGTTTACCCCCCCCCCCCCCCTTCACCCGACACTCTCAAGCTGCATTTCCCTGTGGTAACACAGTGTTGTTATCTTCAATGTTTTTGTGTATTTCTTTGACGTGCATTTGCGAAAATAAACAGTTGAAAGTTTGCGCACCAGCCGTCCTGTCCTCTTGTTCCGTCATTTGTTTGTGCATTTCGCTCAGCGCACCTACGTTACAATGCCATACCAACTGCATTTCCCTCTTCTCGCCTGAGGTGTCTCCGAGCTCTTGTGTTGGAATGAAATTTGTCATTGATTGATTGATTGATTGATTGATTGATTGATTGATTGATTGATTCAGTGATTGATTGATTGGAAAAGGACACAGATGACATCCGAGCTGCGTCGTACAGTCGTAAGTCGCGTGTATGTAAAATTTACATTAGGTGGAAAAGGAGAGCAAACAGCGCCGTTTTCTGAAATGGTCCGAAATCTATTGGGCTGATGTTAACACATGTGCAAGCAAACGCAGCTGTCTTGTTGCGTCTGCTTTTGCAGTTGGATAATAATTCAGTCGTCACTTTCACACTTAGCGGCTGCTTCGGTTTGTTATGTTCATTGTCACTGCAACAACATGTCAGCCAATATACGCCGTCGTTTGCCTAATGAATTGCTATGGTTACTTTATGTTGTGTTTGCCACAGGTTGTTCATAATAACAGTAGCGCAAATGCCGAATGTAAACATTGAAATAGAACAGTACAAAATTAAAACGGAACTCTTCTTAGAATAGTGGAAGGCAGGCCATTAGTCTCTTGTTCATGGGTCAATTGAAGTTCTACACGCAGTGCTGCGAAGTCGGCGTCCTTCGTTGATCTAAAATTCTATGTTTCGAAACAACACGTTTACTCCAGAACAACCTTTGAGGCTGACGAACTCGAGCAGTAGAACGATTCAACGTCGTAAACACACGTGAAGCCACCGTTATCCTGATATCGACGACCCTTGGATCTTCTTTCGCTAGATCCGCCGGCAACGTATACAATATCCTCCTCCTCTTTCCATCTTCTTTTAGGTACTGTGAATAGTAAGCCATATATATTCGAGGTGATTGAGGAAATTACGTCAGCGTTGACTTACGGGCTGCAGGCTTTCGATGGTGTCAAGGCGTGACGAAGAGCAAGGATATCTATAGCTGTGGGGATATTGGAATGGGATACCTCGGACGCACAATTTAGAAGGATGAGGCGCGCGTGTCAGCTGAGCTTTGTGTTGTCTAGCCTGAAGCATGCAAGCGTGTGTTTATGGTGCGCGTCCAGCGCGGGCAGACTGTAATTTCAGAAAGGCCGTGGATAGAATGAGTACCACTCAAGCAGGCAGCAACGACCGGCTGTAAGTTCTCTCGCAAGTGTTCAATAAAGTCGACGTCGTCCTTGATCGAGCCCTGCGCGTGTGGAGAGGACACTTGTAGGCCACAAGGCAGTTACACATATGGGACAGAGGGGGAAGCTGATACGAACTCGTGAAATGATTCAAGCCGTTGAGATTTGGACGTATCACTGCGCTAATGAATCTTCCTGGAGATCCTGAATACAAGGCGCTCAACCTTTGAGCGAGGTCTGATGAATCGGCATTTCGGAATAAATCCTTGAAAAACGACCTCACCATCGTCTAGTCAGTTCGGAACTGGGCACTGGAAAATTACTCAACCGCTCCTTTAATGTCTTGATGAGTGGGATGACTTCCTTGGTTTTCACTGCTTAAGTATTACTGTAACTCATTTCGAGGGCATTGCGAGACCAAAGCCAAATACAGCCAGGCTGCTTCTGTAGGTCCCAACACGTAAGAGACTAAGGTGGAAATAATTAAAGTAACAAAGCCATTGGTCTGAGCCAACCTCTACCAATCTGGAATCCAGCATGGGAATCTTCCAACGGTCCGAAAGTGTATGATGGCTGTCGGCATGCATGGTAAGGGTTAGGGGTTGGTAACAAGGTACTTAGTCAATGAGCATTAAGCTGTCGTGTATTGCGCAGCACATCTCTTCGGCAATGGCCATCTCGTGTGCTCAACTCTTATAAAATGAAGAAACTTGCGTTTACTTTAGTTTCTGCGTACATTTCGCCACCCAGCCGTAAGTACACTGCGCAATGCGTGAATGCGCTGGAGCTTGTGTGAATGCCAAATAAGTGTGGAGCTTGGCATCGGCCCTTTTATCGTCGGCGATTCCAGGGTTAACGGACCCTCTGAGTAACTTTCGTTGCGCACTGCATGAGGCGCCACAGTAGGCATAAAGTGCCGGAGGGAATGACCCGCGGAAAGAAGAGACACGGCTGACGCCGACCCGCCTGTCGATCGGCTTCGGCGCGGGTCGCCCGAGCCAGAAACGAGCTTCTTTGCCAAAGTAATTCCGGTGGCTACGCGTGAGCTCTTTGGCAGTCTCGGGGGCCGACGTGTGTTCTTTCGCCTGCGGCGAGACGCATCCCAGCGGACGTGAGAGCCAGCTGTTCCGATCGAAAGGCAGACAGTGCTGGTATACACCCTTCTCTTCGCACCTCGTTCTCTGCCCATACGCCACTCCATTCCTCGGCAGCATTTGCGGAGCGCGTTCGTTGCATTCCGAGAATACGAGCCGCGGATGTGACGGCGACCGGCGCACGATATTGTTCGGTGGCTCGCCTCTGGCGTCGCTTTCGGCTGTTTATTTTGCGCGCTGGCCCTGGGATGGACGCTGCTGGGAGGACATGTGATGGGCGGCATTGTCCGCGGAATGCACAGCGTCATTCGCGCTGGGCCGCGCAGAATGCTAGAAAAAAAGAAAGCATCGGTAGCTGCCGACGACCGACCTCCGAATGGTGTGGCAGCGCTTGCAACTAACGTCGTTTGATGTGAAAGCATTAACAAAAACATGTAAAAAAGGGAGCTTTCGCAAGGCGCGCTTCGTAAGGACAGCTTCATGGGTGTCGACGTCGTGCTTGGCGCAGTGTTTTGTAACCTTGTGTGCTTGATGTACAAAGAGTATAGGGCAGTTATGCCATTGAACATCCACCATTACAGCCTCGCATAACAAAAGTAAGCGTGGCAATCGAGCGTGCTTTCACTGGAATGTTTGATGCTCTTAACGTGTCGGCGCCGGTTGGCAGCTGGGGTCGCC
Source organism: Rhipicephalus appendiculatus (assembly GCA_030522465.1). NCBI lineage: Eukaryota > Metazoa > Arthropoda > Arachnida > Ixodida > Ixodidae > Rhipicephalus > Rhipicephalus appendiculatus. Next base: position 2,918,320 of record JALIZH010032933.1, read on the forward strand.
GTCGCGATGTTTGCCGCCTCGTGGATCGCTGAAGCTTCACGTGAAACCCAACGGCTGGAGAACCATTGTGTGCGTGAGCGTTGTTCACCAGCCTTCTCTCAACAGAAGCTCGGAGTCCGCGCGCCGCAGCTGGGGAGTTGGAAGAAAGGCGCAAGGTCTAGGAGGAGCAGGAATGAGGTGTTCTGAAAAAAAAAGAAAAAAAGAAAGTAAGTCTGTGGGGAGGAAAGCGAACGGTTGTAGCCGCGAGACCTTTCACCCCGCGCCCCCTTCTCATCCTCGACGCGGTTCCGTTATCCGCGGTCGAATAGAATGCTCCCGCGGACGCGTGCACTGTGCGCAACCTCGCAACCTCTGCGGTAGGGTTTCCGCCGAAGCGCATGCTGGAGCGCGTGCGCACAGAGAAGTGAAAATGACAGAACTCAACCCAATCAGCAGCGGATCGCGCGACGGTTGCTGGCACTGCATTTCCCTTGTATTTTCATATGTACTTTCTTTAATGGTTTCCCTTCATAGCACGATGCAGCAACTACACTGGCTCAGAAGGAGATGAAGTGGGGGGGAAGAAAAAAGGAGAGAGCTGCGGCTGGCAGCCGGTCTCCGTTCGTTTCCTGTATAACCTTACACTGTGGAGCCGGTCAGCTAAAGACATATAGTTGCCACGTGTGCGGGTGTGCAGTTCAGCTGGCGTCTGGGTCACGGTCGGGCTTTCCGAAAGGCTCAGTTGCCCTTGCGGAGTAGACGTTTCTTGTTTATTTAAATCTGAGAGGGGGGTGAGGTAGATTTATCTTTGGTGGCTGGTAGCGTACATTTCTGCTTCTCTTCCTATTGGCTGCCGCAGATTGGCGTTTGGTCCGATGTAGAACGATGATTGGTCCAGCGCACGTTCCGTTATTAGTGCACTTGTAGTGAAGTCCTGTTCATTTGACGGTGATGAAAACTTGTTTTGGAGCTTGGTTGTGAACAAAAGTATCTGAACTTATGGCGCAATTTGTCTTTTAGAGCGTGCTTGCTATATTATAAGCGGGAAGCACGGATGCGACGAGGAGTGATAGGTATAATTAAATGACCGAAAGGCAGAGAGATCGGCCCGAAGTGCCAGTCCACGCTTGCGAAGGTATTTTGGAGAGAAGCAGACATGGGGTGTGAAGAGCAAAGAGGAAGATGGCGTGGCGAAGTTTATGAGAATCGTAAATTACATTGTTTCTTTGCAACGCGCACTTGCATCAGCTTCCTTTCATAGGAGCCCGGAATTCACGCGCGCCGCAGCTGGGGAGGAGGGGGAGGGGGGTTGGATGAAATACGCAAGATCTGGGAGGAACAGAGAGTCGAGAAAGCGGAAGGCTGTGGGCATAGAGTTTCATGCAATAACCTAGAGAGGAAACTGGCGCTGCGGTCGTTGTACCACCATGGGAATGATAGCAAGTACAGGCTTCGGATTGGATAGCGTTAGCTAGCGAACTGCCTACGGATTTTTTTTCTACAGTTTCAGTTTCGTTCTTCGCGCAGCGTGGGTAGTGGGGTGCGGTGCAAGGCACTCAAGCAGTGCCTTTGTTGTTCAACGAGGCTGAAGACCGCTAGGTATCTTGGTTTGCTGCGATATTGCCGCTTTACATGTTGTATTTGACAGTTTTAGCGAAGCGTCGTGCACTCACCGCTGCGCATAGATGTAGCGTCCCATGCCAGCGCAGTATGTCGCATGGAACTCACGTTTTTTTTTTTTTTGTTATAAGTGCGTCTTGCCAAAACTCGTTCAAATCGACTGCAAAACGATGGCGAAGCTAAGTGGACGCACACGTCACGCTCCTCTAACTCGTCTTCACAACAAAACGAGAGATGCGTTTGGGGCAGACCACTTGGACAGACGCACCTGGCATCGCAGCAGACGATACGTTAAGTGTTTCTCACTCAATACAGTACTGTTATTTCCATAAATAGATAATGCGTAATTTCGAGGGAAAAACAAGCGTGTTTGTTTTGAAGGGTTGTAAAAATTAATTCATTATATTGGGATGCCAAATATGGAACACACAGTTGCAGAGCAATGCATACCCTGGTGGTTGAATTTGTCCAGGATGCACTTCCATCTCACGGTCACGCAAACTTTGTACAATAAGTTTTACGTACAAAAGAATGAAGCAAGTTTTAATGGGAAATAACTTCATTTCACTTTGTTTTACACTCGGCAAACAAGCGTCGCGAATCTCAAGAACGTAATCCATCCCAAGCAGACCCGAAGCCTGTACTTCCCATCATTCCCATGGTGGTACAAGCGCCGCTAAAGGAGCCCGCATAGACACTAGCGCCAGATTCCCCTCTAGGTAATATAGTAAATTCAACGCTGGAAAAAGGTCCCAAGTTCAGTCCCGAACCACACCTCGATCCACAACAATAGTATACCGTTCTAGTATACCGGGTCTCTAGAAACGTAGCGCCTGAACACTAGGCAAGTGTGGTCAGGGAAGGTATGGGGTGTGTAGAGCGTCACACGACCGGTTCGAGGCATCCAATATCCACCCTCAAGGGTTTGATTAGCCACCTCAAAACGAGGTGGTTGTCGATTCTGCAAGCTGACAAGCAAGGGGGGCTTTGTCGTGTTACCGGAAGTCGATTTCCGGGAAGAAGCCACCAGCGCCATAGCGAAGAATTTTAAAGAAGTGCACTTTGATCCCAAGAAGCAGAAGAAGCTAGCAGTAAAATTACTGGAAGAACGCAATTTGATGGCGCTCAAGAATCAAGTTGCAAAGGCTGAAGAGTCCTATCTTGAAATTTTTTTCACTGCCAAGAATCACAAAGCGAATATCCCATTCAGGCCCATCGTTTCGGAGAGGGAATCATGACAGCAGTGCGTGGCCAAGTGCCTTCAGCGGCATCTTCTGTCTCTAACCTTTGAAGACCCCTTTCTCATCCGAAGCTCAGTGGAACTTGTGGACTTATTGACTAATGGAATGCAGAGTGCACGGTTTGCCTTCTCAATTGACGTCACAGATTTATATTACACCATTCCACATGGTGGTTGGTCTCTTTACTGCAGTCCGTGAACTAATTCAAGACAATGGATAGCAGCGCTTTCAGGACCAGACGGGCATTACCAACGAGAGGTTTTTATACCTATTAGAATTTTACCTAACTTCGACATCTGTCGCCCATGACAACAACTTTTACGTACAAAGAGCAGGGATTTGCATCGGTTCTTCGATAGCTCCGGTACTAAGTGATGTGTTCCTGTCCCGTATCGACAAACGCGTTTCCAGCCGGCTCTGTGACGGTCCCGTAGTCAAGGTGTACGGTTACGTGGACGATTTTATACTTCCTACACGTTCAGCCATTCAAGAGCTTAACACAGTGGCAGGTGATGTTTTATCTGTTTTTCTACAAGAAGCCGAAGGCCTCAAATTCACATCTGAACTGCCTCACGAAGGCGCATTACAATTTTTGGACATAAAAGTTTCGTTCACTCCCGAAGCGCACACTTGTTGGGCGTACAATCCCCGCTGTAAGAAAGCCCTATTACCTTATCAAAGTGCTCAATCAAAAGTTATAAAAAGAAACATTGTAACCACGTGCTTAAACGCAGCTCTTCAAAAATCGTGCGTTCATCAAGTGACAGCCAGCGTCGGACCACAGCTCAGCCGGATAAGGGAAGCTGGATACCCTTCAGATTTTATATGCAGTGTTTGTGAGACCGCCTTGAAGCAGATGTGCGCGCCCAAAGACGATGCCCAGAGAAGAAAGAAAGGCAGAGAAGATGCCGGTGCAAGTGGTTCCATATATTCATGCTATATCACACGAATCTCAAAAAGATAGCATCCCGTCATGGTGTCCGTGTCGCAATGTCAGCGCCGTGTAAACTCTTTGCTGTGTGCACCATGATGAGCATAAAGAAGAAGAGGATGTGTTCTACCAAGCATACAACCGTTTTTACTGAGAGCGCGTCTGGAGTTGTGTACCTTATTCCATTGAGTTGCGGGAAGGAATATATAGGCCCAACCGGGCAGTGTTTCAACGACAGGGTCAGACAACACCGTCTCAATGTAAAAAATGGTTTTGGCAGCCTGATGGCAACGCATTGCAAGGTGTGTGGATGCTACCCCAAGTTCACTGAAGCAAGGTTTATAGGCAGAGCAAACGAAGAGACGGAGAGAGGTAATAGAGGCGTATTACATAAGGCAAAGGGGCGACGCCTGGGTCAGCGCGGCTTCACTATTCCTTCAAGATAGAGATTAGTTTTCTCAGCAGCACGTTGCAGTTCTTTGGTTGTTAACAAAACTGTGATGCGCGCGCACATCATGTGGTTTGCTTGTGCTATAAGGTCTTCTTTCCATTGTGGAATAAAATTAGTTGGAAGTTCGGTGCCCGTCCTGTTCTTTTGTGTTATGTGTCCTCGTTCAATTTGCGCCAAAAGTATCCTCAGTTATGAACCAGTACGAACAAGCTCAAACCAGAATTCTGCTACGATCACTCGTGATGCGCGGACACATATCTGACGTACTGACTTGGGAAAGGTGCCTTTCCGCTTGAACCTTTTGAGCCTAGAACACTTTTGTGTGAAATAATACGTGTGTCGAACGAACCTTTCGTGCGTATACACTACGTTTAGCCGCCATGGCCTCGTTAACGTAAATTAATTCTTCTATACCTCATTGCTCAAGACTGTCAACGGCTTCCTCGTTGATGTTGTCGAAGCACTCTGGCTGCTCGGAGTGCTGTGATGTCGCTCCTATTTACAAATGTGCGCGTTTTAGTCTACCTTTAACCTTTAATTCTTCAATATTCTGAGCGTATGTTGAGTGTACGTCCAAGGTCCGCCGTACGTGCTGGTCTAAAACAAAAATACCTGACTGGAACCAATATCAACACTATTCTGAGCTTTATGTCAGTAGTCAAGAAAAAAAAGGGGGGATTTCTAATATTTCTTGTAAGGGGCATACAAAATGTATACTTCTGAGAAGGGACAGAACAAAATATGAATACGACCAACAGCTATCGAAACCAGCAGCAGCAAGTTCTACAGCGAAAGGGTCCACTCTGCCCATGTTCTATAAAGGTCCGTCTCTAGCATTTCTTACAGGCTGCTAGGAATGTCTGGTAGGTGACGAGCCAGGCTTCTCACAGCGCTTGCTTGCGCTTCTAGTGTCGTCGTAATGCATGTGATCTGCACCCTTGGTCAGTTCGTCAGCAACTTGTCTCGTTGCCAGGAACTCGGATGTGCACAGCTAATACAAGCACCATTTCACGGGTCCTCTGGTTCAGGGCAGAACTCATTGAGGAGTAGGAGACTTCAATTTACAAAAGGACGCGAGGGCGCGCGAGCAACCGCCGTGGTCTCGTGCAAGTTCATGTAAAGGAGCACTAACTTTGCTGTCATGGCACGCAGTAAAACTTCTTTGTGACTGGCGTGTTAATTGGACGGTAATGTACAATTGTCACTATACAGTGACATTGCACAGGGACACCTGCACTTAATTCACTGAGATCACTGACTTCATTGAGCACTGCTTACTCTGTGGTCCTTTGTATCTACAGCGTAATCGTAGTTATCTCTGTCTCTGAAAAGTATCGGTTTATGCAGGGTCAACGTTACAGGTATTGTGCTGTTCGCTGTCACGTGCTCTGTATATGTAGTCCATACAGGCAGTTGTTAAGGTAATTAAACACGTTATGGTGTTTCTGTCAATGCTGCGCTTACTATGCTGAATGAGGAGTCAGTCATATAGGGTGTGGTGCAAGGATTTCGGAATTTCGTTCTTTTTTTTTTTTTTTTTTTTTTTTTTTTTTTTTTTTTTTTTTTTTTTTGCGTTGTGCGTTTTGAATTCAGATCATTTCTTGGACGTTCCGATAAATATTTCTTGATAACAGGCAGGTTCTGTGCCCTTTCTCGTCGCATTCGCGCATTGCATTTTTTTCCCCCCCAATATTGTACGGCCGTACCTCAGTTAGCATGTCGTTCTCCGAAGGCCATATCCTCCCACGAAGGCCGTTTTTGAGAGGGTGCTTTGAAGGGAAGTAATATGCGCCGCTCGGAACAGACAAGGCGGAAGCGACGGTCGAGATGAGATCAGAGCTTCTCTGCGAGTGAAATTCCGCGGTTGTGTTGAGCGTTTCATCCTAGCCGGAGGTCGGGTTCCTTCGAAAATAACCGCGGGCTCGACTGCCCCGTGCGGGCTCGACGATGCGGCGACGCAGGGGAGGGGAGTGCTCGCAAAAAGCCTGAGGCAATCAAGAAAGCCTACGCCACTGTTACGAGCGCGCACACTCGTGCCCGCTTTATGCGGAGAGTTTGCCGACGCGTGCGCTGCTCAGAAGAAGGATTGGTCGCGGCTCGCGATACACCTCCATTCCATGATTGGCTACGCCGGCATCGGCCCGCGGCTGTGCCCGTCTTTGCATGGGGTTCGCTCTGCATTGTTTCTTCTGTATCGCTGGCGAAGTTCCTTTTCTCCGCTTTGCTCCTCGTTCGTGAGCCAATTCCCTCCTCAAAATTAATGGTATGTTCAAGAAGTTCAATTTGCTTAGTTTCTCGACGACCTATCTCTCCTGCTCGCGTCTCGATTGCTCCTGTCACAGCGCGCAGAGGCGTAATGATTCTCTCGCCGTGTACGGTTGTTTGCGCGGCTTCGACGAACTCCCCGCGGACGGAAACCGGCGCAAACAGAACTTCCATTTCTTATTGTGCCGATTGCGAGTACCTTTGACAACGCGAGGAAGCTATATTGCGCACCCGGCGATAAGCTGTCGCTCGCTGATGGGCACTGCGGATACCACGTGACGCGTAAAGCGACGGTGCATAGAGTTTGTGTCAACGCTCACGTTGAACAACATTGACATATCGTAGGATTCGTGGCAGAGTTTTCTATATTATCCCCTGAATGTGTCGTTGTGAAGAGAGTGTTTTATTGATCATGCACTTCAATTCGCAACGCGCAGAGAAGCGGTCTTGCTCTTTCTTTACTTTAATGGCATTGAAAATGCTGTGAATATCACTGAAAGTGGAAAGTGTGGACGTACTGATCTTAATTTGCATTAGTGGTAGAGAGAGAGAACATATAATGGCAGGAGGATTAACCAGAGGTTGTTACGGTTGGATACCCTGTTAGGGGCGACAGGGTTCAGGGATAAAAAGAGAATTACGGTGGAAGGGGCGAGAGAGAAAGATAGAGAAGGAGAGTCGAACACTAGCAAATGTATCTGCGTACCCTGAACAGCGGTAACAAGGGGGGGCTGTTAAATTCTCTCATGGTGGTCTGTACAACTCAGAAATCCATGTCGCGCAAATCATTCTGCGTTAACTTTCATTGGGTGCGCTATGAACTACGCTACTGAAAAGCGCATAAAAACAACGGACGTAGTTTACTGTTGTCTTTCACGAACATAGTAGAATCTCTAATTGTAATTTACATCCACTGCGTTGAAGATATAGCGCTGCCGCTGTGGATTAATCTGCGCTATGCATTTTGCTTTCTTCTAATATGGGGCCTCCATAGTGCTAGTGGAAAACATTTGCCGCAGTAACTACCGAATACTCTCCCCAGCCTGTTGAGCGCGCCGGCATCGCAAGGTTGGCGGTGAGCGCTTCTGCGCAAGTGTCTTTCACAAAGCGGCGATACATTATTCCGCCGACTCCACTGTTGGCTTGCCTGAGAGCGCGACAGAGCCACATAGGCAGTTTGACCATATCATTTCATCGCTGTTGCTGTTTTACTACTTCTCTCTGACGTTCGCATAGTTTCTGTCATGCTTTATGATCAGAAGTGCAGGCACCTGTTGGACAAATCCTTAAGAACGTTTCAGTGCCCTAAGTACCCCGTTCCCTTATGGCAGGGTAGCCAACAGGATATATCCTCTGTTTAGAACCTCTTTGCCATTGCTTTAACCTCTCTAATTTTAGCGCTGTGCATCATGCGGAGCTTGTGTCGCTTGTATTGCTCGTCGTATTATTAGGGAAGTTTACGACGGGTCTTTATCTCGGGCTGGAAGATGTGGTGCTTTGTTCCAAATCTAGTGCTGCCGCAAAGACATGTTGTATGAACATCGGACGCCGGTAACAGTACATCTATCTGCGGCTGTAAAGAGACAGCAGAAATTGCGTATCGTTCTTTCGCTGAGCTGCGTTAGCAGAGCTCATGTGCGCAACGTTCGATGCTTTTGATTCGACGGTCGTTGTGAAAGAGGGGGTGGCTTACTAATTGCTCGCAAATGACGCAGGTAAAGTGTGGGCATAAATTGCTTTTATGTTTTCTAGGACGCTCAACTTTTTGGGTGAGCTAAATTTTGTTTCGTAGAATCTTGACAGCAATGTAGGATACCCTGTATAGTAAAATGAGACAAACATAATCAACTAGATATCAGTCAGTTTTCTTTTTTTTTTTTTTAGTAACTGCAGAAAAAGAAACGATGACAATGCTCTTGATTCCTTGCCTTGTGAGTCTGAGAAAATAATGGCTCAAGGATTAGTGCAAGTATTCAGTAAAATATCTTGCAATCTCTATCTCACTATCACTGTCGACGATAACGCGATTAGCCTGATAGCGACAGTACGGTTTATCGGCGCCGAAACCCATGTAAGCATGGAGCGTTTCGAGGACTCCCGTCAATTAGCGAAAACATTTCTTCCCTTTCCTTGTTAAACTCACGAACGAATTCATAGCATTTTATCCCTGTCTCTCAGTGAGTGCGTTACCGAAGAGACGTTGAATGTCATAGGTCACATGGCATATTGAGGAGCCCCTGAGGTAAAAGGCCAAACTTGCATTCCTGCAGTGTTTTAATTTTGCAGCCCAATGACATTTTGGAAAGTTCCGCGTGTCGAAAGCCAAGATAGAACGCACCGAGAAGGCTGCAATCAGCAAGGGCCCGGTCCGCGGCAACAACGCGCAGGGAACGTTCGGCGCATCCGGGCTTCTCAGCCACGAGAACGTATAATCCGTACACCGGATGCCCAGCCACCGTGCGTGCGTACTGCACGTGGCTACGGGCTCGGGACCCGGGGCTACAGACGTTGTCCTCGTGTATCGGAGCGGTCAGCGAGCGAGCAACCTGTACGGAGACCGAGCCTCCATTAGCCTCGAACCTGATTAGGGAGCGCGCCGGTGCGCTTGGTTTACGCCACACCGTGCGAGCGGAAATTGTCTGCAGCATCCAATGCCTCGAGCCTGAGTGGCAGCGTCCAAGGGGAGGGTGAACTGAAAAGGGATTGCGGAGAGGGAGGGGGGAGCGCGGATTCTGGCGGCACCTGGGCTTGCGTGCATGGCGCGGCAGCACTGCTCGTGTTGTGTCCCTCCGACTATCGCACCGGTTTGAGCACAGCTGTGCGTCCCGTTCGCGGGTGGGTTGAAGTCTGATCTCTTCTGCGCTCCGCTTTGTTCATCCCACCGTGAGCCAAAATGAAATTGAAAGCGCGCACGCAGAGCAGGGATGCATCACAGCGGCTGGTCGGGCGTATACAAATGTGGTCTAGGAGGGCGAAGGATCCGAGATGACGCTAGGGCGGCCATTATGTTTCTCCTCATTTTTGTTTTGTTATTTTTTTTCCCCTTTCACATCGCGTTGATTCATTCTGCATCTCGCTGCGCGCAGCCTGCATTTTTCTCTGCGTTTACGACAGTTGCTATAGATATTATTTTGCTTTAATGCGAAAGAGGTGGTGGGAAATGTTCGCCCCGAACGTTGTGAAAAAATTGTTGTTTAAAAAAGATATGGCAGATGACGCCACAAAAACTTGTATTGGGCGTTCAATATGCCAAGGGTGATTGATGGATGCGCTGTATTAGATTACGGAGTAATGAGGTACTTTGTGAAAATAAGCATTATTCTTGTTCACTGAGCACTGGAGCGCATGACGTATTCAGTATTGTGTTTTGGAACTGTCGGGACTATTACTGCTAACTAGGCAATAACAACATTGTTTTACGTGGACCGGCCGCGGCGGCCGCATTTTAGATGGAGGCAAAAATGCTTGAGGCCCGTGTACTTAGATTTAGGTGCACGTTACAGGACCTCAGGGGGTCCTTTAACCCAGGGGGTCGAAATTTTGACCCCAGGGGGTCGAAATTTCCGGAGCACTCCACTACGGCGTCTCTCATAATATTATCGTGGTTTTGGGGCTTTAAACCCGAATTATTATTATTATTTATTGTTTTACGTGGAGGAGCGAAATATAAGTGTGATGCGGAAGGCAGGGATTTAAGTAGTTAACCGGAAGATAAATATCACTTTTCTACCCTGCACTAGCGAAGGGGTTTGGAAAGGCAGTTAGGAAGGAGAGAGAGAAAGATAAACACATGCGCATATACGGAAGTGTCAGTCATTCGACGAGGCCGGTCGCTCGTAGAAGGTAGCGGTGCGTTCGTTGTGTTATGAGGTGAAACACAAATGTTTCAGCATTCTAAGATTGATTGCTTGCAAAGCGGCTGGTCGACGAGGCGTGCTAACATTGCTGAGAGGGACTGCCTCTGGGAGCTGAAGCGAGGAAAATGACAGAGTTCAGTGGCTCTGCCGCAGTGGTCACATGTAGCACTGTCCGCCATTCCAATGCGTCAAGCAAAGGTGTTTGTAAAGGACACTCCAAGCCACAGGCGGCAGAGAAGGGCTGTCATAATTGGGGGTAGTTCAGATGGAATTTGGAGCCTGAGTTTTCGGACTTCCTGCACTACTTGGTCATAGGGCCCACGGCGTAGAGCACATAACAGACACTGCAGAGCTGGCTTGATCTGTATACGTGCTCCATTTTATAAGTAGTTTTCGTTGGGTCCTGCGAGGGGCGCTGCGGAGTGCCGCGAGCTCCGCGGTAATCCACGTTGTCGTGTCAGTCCTTTTAAACTTAATTTTTCCGGCTTTTGCTGGGACGATCACAGCTCTTGCACGCATTTGGGGGGAACATATTAAAGAAAAGATTTAAAGTTTCTGCCGCAGTGACGTCGCCATCGAAAGTTTTGAAAGTTCCGTCGGAGACTTTAGAACGCTTGTTCGAGTTGCTGAATAATGTTTACAATATTTCCAATAGTTCAGATGAAAACGTAGCAACCCCATATAAGAGAGCCCCCCTGCGCTTGAAATAAACAGTTGACATTGTCTTTCTTCATTCTAAAGTGTTCATTCAGATAGTTAATGACCTGCGTTTAAGCGCCCCCCGTCACACGCAGATGCTGTGATGGGGGTAAAAGAAGTCTGCAAAAGAGTTTGCGCAGGTGGCGGAAATAAGTACCCCTTTACTGACAGTATGCCGAGGTTATAACAAAGTTCCTGTTGTGGCCCTGGCCTTTATGTATGTAAGCCTGTTGGGAAATGTGCTGACGTGCAAGCTAAATTGGCGTAACTGATTCTGCGCCTGCAGCTGCGGTTTGCCATCGGTTCAAGTTTTGAGGCGGGCAGGCGTACTCAGTCTTTCCACGAAGCACGAGCTTTCTACCGCGCAGGTAACCAATATGCTTTGCGTGAACCAACCGACAGACTTTTATCGCTAATGCTACGCTAACCACTGATACATAAAAAACGGGAAACATTCCGAACAGAGAGCAGTGGGAAAATAAAACTAAAGACGTGGCGGTTAGCCACTGCAAATACCCGCTGGGTATTTTTCGTTTTCGTCTCCATTTCGTTCATCATTTTTTATGTCTGATATTTTATTTTCCTTTTCATATCTATTTTTTTACGAAAGAGGGTGCCGTTTCTAGCTGTGTCGGCATACTAACGCCTTTCACGCGTAACTGTGCATAATCCATTATCATACCATAATCACATATCATGAAATAGTATCTATATTTGCTAAAACATGTCCTTCTTTACTTCCACTCCCTGGCTTGTGCGGACGAACAAATCACGCGTTCTTTTACGGCGTTTTTCGCTCTTATCGAGGCCTCTAATACCTAGGCTTTGAAAACAATGTCAGTGTATGTAATAGCATCTCCAAGCTGTGGGCTGTCGGGCTTATAATATTAAAACTTGTCAAAAAACTATACGGATCTCCATTCATCATCAATAGCTTTCCGATGGGTTCCATAGGAAGACGGAAAACACGCAATAATGATTGTGCATTAAATCAGAGAATCGCAACGGCGAGCCAGAAAAACCTGAAAAGTCATTGCGAACGTTTATTGAAGTCAGGCTTACACAGCATCTTTGACACTAATTTGAGTAATTTAACTGTTATGCACGAAGGCTGCATTGTTGATTGAGATAAACGGTATACACTGGAGCTCTCGGGATAAATTAACGTTGCTCTCGCTTCCCTTTCACCTGTGGGCTTTAATGTGCACCATGCAGAGTGTACGTGCAACAGCGTTCTCACATACAACTGCCGCCGGTAATCGAATACACTAGCTCGCGTGCTCAATAAACAACCAAATCTCGTAATATTCTTCGCGCGGTGGTGACATCGGGGCAAGCACGTGGTTTGCATTTTATGGTAAGCCTCAAAGCGGCACTTGATAAATACTAGAAGTCCTCAGACGCAGCATGATGCTTCGCAAGTGGAAATTTTCCGCGTTACTCTAATCCCCTCGTGCGCTAATTGCACAATGGGAAAGGTAGAATTCTAAATAATACCCATCAAGACATGTTGTCTCCGTTCATGACTTCAGTTTCTTTATTGATAGTGAAAAGTTGAAGGGGCTTTAAGAGGAACTCAGCTCTCACTTCGACTATTCGACTACGTGTATTCACTGGTCACCAGCGGTGACGGTAACAAAAATGCCTGCAGAGAATGGCAGAACACCCTAGCTTTTCAAAGCCCGCCTTTGGCTTTACGAGCTGGCCGTAACAACACAGGTAGTACCAATACCACCTATAAAGTCCCATGTTGAGTGGTTGTTTAAGAAAATCAGCCAAGAGAATGGAAAGCCCAATCTGAATTTTATTAAAATCGAAGCATTTCATAGCGAACCAAAGGCACTTTGACCGTCTCCTATCCATCCATCCATCCATACTTCCATCCATTCATCCTTCCGTCCGTCCGTCCGTCCGTCCGTCCGTCCGTCCGTCCGTCCGTCCGTCCGTCCGTCCGTCCGTCCGTCCGTCCATCCATCCATCCATCCATCCATCCATCCATCCATCCATCCATCCATCCATCCATCCATCCGTCCGTCCGTCCGTCCGTCCGTCCGTCCGTCCGTCCGTCCGTCCGTCCGTCCATCCATCCCATCCATCCATCCATCCATCCATCCATCCATCCATCCATCCATCCATCCATCCATCCATCCATCCATCCATCCATCCCGCCTACGTCTGAGCGCTGTCGTGGTCGTCTCCTTAACTTGGCACACCAAAATTTGCATGGTTTCAAAAATATTTACGCGATCGCGTTATGGAGCTTGTGGCGCAGAAAATGTGGGGGCAGGCGTCGGCAGCGTTGTCGGTGAGAGAAATATCAGAGGGACGGACAGATTGAAAATCATGGTTAGAACCGCAAGTATTCATTCACAGCAGCCAAGTATTCATCCATAGAGCTACGCCAATGCTTGAAACTGCACGCGCGCGCGCACACACACACACACACACGTACGCACGCACCTATAATGGCGTCATATCGCGACAACGTCAACTGTGGTTGCAGTGTTCGCTGTCGGCGTTTGTAAAATTGTGATAAACATTGCATATTAACTCCTATGATTCATAATAATAATATCTGGGGTTTAACGTCCCAAAATCACGATATGATTATGAGAGACGCCGTAGTGGAGGGCTCCGGAAATTTTGACCATCTGGTGTTCTTTAACGTGCACTGACATCGCACAGTACACGGACCTCTACCATTTCGCCTCCATCGAAATGCGACCGCCGCGGCCGGGATGGAACCCGCGACCTTCGGGTCAGTAGCCGAGCACCGTAGCCACTGTTCCACCGAGGCGGACAACTCCTATGATTCGCCAAGCTATGGTCAACCGGAGGAATACGTCAAAAACCGCTTCTTATGATGTGCACATCATCGCATCGTAGCGTGCAGTTCATTACGATAAAGCTGACATCGAGCTCTAAGGTGAGTGCCGACGTCACGTCGGACCATAGAGCGTCAGTGTAGTCGACGTGCTTGGTAAACCTGAGATCAATCCCGTAGCCACAGAAGGGGAGGGTCCTAAGAGCCCCCCCTCCCCTTCCTAAATTTTTGCTTCCTCATATAGGTGCTTTCCTCAAATAGCAAGTGCTGCCACCCCCCCACCACCTCGAAAGTATTCCTCGCTACGGCTAAAACGCGTTCTTGGGCTAGTTGGTGCATGGTTTAATAAATATAGGAGGCACAAAGAAACGAGAACAAGATACGACAGGACTGGTGCCAACTAACAACTAACAAAGAGTTGTAAGTTGGCACCAGTCCTGCCGTGTCTTATCCTCGTTTCTTTGGGCCTCTTATATTTATTAGTCCTCGCTACGGGCCTGCCCACGATACACCAATAACTACTCAAAGTGCACAAAGAAGTTGGCCCAACTCACAACGCTTGACTCGAAGCAATAAAAGAATTTCGTATAACACACTAATAATTTCTATCTATGACATTGAATCCCAGAATTAGTGGGATATCTGCGAACCTTTTTGTACATCTATCTGTTATTATTTGTTGTTTATATTAAACAAGGGTATTCGAATCGCGACATACGACGTCGGCGATTTCAGACTTTTTTCTGCGCGACTGGATTTCAACTTGTGTTCTCGATCCGTCCGTAGTCTAGTACGCATGCGTTTCATACTCAGATCATTATTTGTACTCTCTTTATTGCTATAACACTTCCTAAAGTTAAATTGCGCGAAATCTCGGGTTTTACGTCCGCCATAAAGGAGCACGTCATAACCATCGGAACTCCACTTGAAGTTCTTCTACCCATTCAGGAGAGTCACGGTGGCAACTGTGTGGCTTCCGAAACCTTCCCAGTCCGTGCCAATGCCTGCGCATGATTTCGACGTCCTGGCTCCGGGGCAGCGGTTACTATCGAACGAATATCTCTGGCTCTTTTCACCCGTCTTCGTGTCGGTAGGCGGCTGGATTTTCTCTACCGATCCAAAGGGCCGACACAGAGGGTGCGTGCTCTCACGTTAGTGGAAACGCTTAATTATGGCACTTCTGCGGGATGCTAACCTCAAGGGCTTTCCTTCGCTTTGTAAGGGTGCCTCCTCACAGTGAGGGAGCACCCACGGTGCCATGTAGGGGGCTCGGCCCCCGCGCTCTACAGTGGCAATAAATGTTTCTACCACCACCACCTCAGGTACACCTTCGAATGGCTTTTGTTCATCACTTCTGTTGTACATGTTCCCCTGAACATGTTTTGTTTGGGACGTTGTGAGCTCGTGTACTTATCATAGCGCGTCTTTATATATATATATATATATATATATATATATATATATATATATATATATATATATATATATATATATATATATATATATATATATATAAAATATCGAAAACTGTTCGGATCCAGTGCTTTGTATGCGTTGAGAAATGACGGACGAACGTGCGAAAATGTTTATAGACAGGCCCTCATGCGTAAACATTGGAAGAAATAAACAACATTTTCGCACGTTCGTCCGTCATTTCTCAACGCATATATATATATATATATATATATATATATATATATATATATATATATATATATATATATATATATATATGTGTGTGTGTGTGTGTGTGTGTGTGTGTGTGTGTGTGTGTGTGTGTGTGTGTGTGTGTGTGTGTGTGTGTGTGTGTGTGTGTGTGTGTTTGTGAGCGCGCGCGCTAACTTGTTTAGCACCTGTGACACATTTTCTTAAAATTTATTTTGTGTAGTATAGGGTCGGAGCACTCATAGCTCTAAAGTCTGCACTTTAACGGTTTCTTCATACCTGGTGATCAGACAATAAAATACAAAAAAAAAAAAAGGCTTCGCGAAAGTGTCGTATGCTTTTCTTGGATCGTATGCATGCACTATTGGTTCCCTTAGACTTCTGAGGCGTGTCTTGCGTATTCGCTGTTTTGATCTCACTTTAATGGCTACGGCAACGTTCTCTTTTGTTGTTGTTGTTGTTGTTGTTAGTTTCCTCTCTTATGCATCACCTTTTATTTTTGCATTGCTCTGGTGAACTAAAGGTTCATGGCAACAATCAACTACAACATTTCGTTGAAGTCTGTTTCTTTATTGAATTTGTGCGCATATATGCGATATCTTCTTACAACGCGAGCACTTTTATGCACAGATTGCAAAGTAAAGCATCCGCGCATCTATTCTAACGACTCTTGCCGCCGCAGATTTCTCTTTCTGTGTATTACCTCACTTGCTTAGGTAGCTTGAGATGTGTTAGCTCTTACACATGCGTTATAGGCATAATGTAAGAGCTCCACGCCCGTAGGCGCGTCGTCTTACTCTGCTTCACTATGCGATGCTCTTTTGGAGGCATCTTAGTGACTTGTCGGGTGCTCGCTCGACGCGCGTATTTTGCTATTCCCCTCGTCCTCGCCCTCTTTTTTTTTTCCTTCCTCTTCCGGTCGCTGCGGTTTTCATTAGGCGGTTGTTATGGACGCATGTCGTGCCTTGTAAGCCGGCCGTTGGTTCGTGGTTAACGACCGATATCGTCCGAGTGGCACCGCACAGTCCTAATGACGCGAACCTCGGAGCCATTAATCGCTGCCGCTGGCGTAATGGCCACCATTGGTTTAATGGTCGCGCCCAGCAGGCCGAGATTCTCTTGCGAGGGAGGGAGAAGGCGGTGCACGCATTTGGACGAAGCCGTGGTGGCCGGCGAGGGGGGGGGGGGGGGTGCAGCCAGTCGGCTCGGTGTTTTTGGCGGGATATACGCCGCCCGGATCAGGTGGGCACGCTGATGGCGATTAGCTAGGCACCAAGGGCCCGGCAAGGAATCAGCGGCCGATATGTCACCTGGCCCGCAGCATTACATCGTTGCTGTTGATGGAAGGAGGCGCACGATTAAAAGGAACGGCAGAGATGGTGGCCGGGAAGCCAGGTTAGCTGCTGAGGATCTTATCGTGGGAGGCTCTTCATTTTTCTTCTTCATGGCTTCAGGGAATATGCTCACTTCCTTCTAGCTCTTACGTTTCTCTTTATTCTTTTTTTCTCAGGTGTAGTTAAGCTAATGTGGTAATGACCTGAGACTATATCGCTGCTTCCGGCACGCACCGCATTTGGCTCACATACTGCGCGGTCATCGGGGTGTGTCTCGTCTTCATCTGCGGCAGGTATTTGGTGTGACCAAATCACCTCCAGCAAAAGAAAAAGATTATTAAAAGACTCTATAATGAACAGAATTAGACAGTCGTTTAGAACAAATAATCAAGTGCAGTTATGCATATGAAATGACACACTTAGGCTCTCATACCGTGGACGGAGCTTGAACAGAAGTGCCGGGTTTGTGAACTATTCAGTGAGAAGTGAACTTTTGCTAGGAAACTATCTGTCGGAATTTTGTTATCTGGACTTATTTAATTTCATTTTTATTTCTTCATATATATTTAGCACCGCCATTTATTTATTTTGTGCCGCATAATTAACGTAGAGAAATAATGACACAGAGACAGTAAATAACGTACAGAGTGTTTTGCCGAACTTTATGCTCATTTGCCAGTGCGTCGCACCGTAAAAAAAAAGTGTATGGACACACTCTGCGCATATTCCCGCGCAGCCTCCTCCTCGCTATTATTCAGCCCGGCGTGACACGCCTACACGCTGCACTGCATTCCGACAAACCATAGCGCCACCGCAGCGTCACCTGAGGTATACGTCACCGGCGGAGGCTACTAAAACCGGCTGTCAAGCTTGGAAGATCGTCCGCCGCGGTGGAGCAGTGGTCACGGTGTTCGGCTGCTGACCCGAAAGTCGCGGGTTCGATCCCGGCCGCGGCGGTCGCATTTCGATGAAGGCGAAATGGTAGAGGCCCATGTACTGTGCGATGTCAGTGCACGTTAAAGAACACCAGATGGTCGAAATTTCCGGAGCCCTCCACTACGGCGTCTCTCATAATCATATTGTGGTTTTGGGACGTGAGACCCCAGATATTGTTATTACTAAGCTTGGAAGATCATTATTGCTTCGTTATCCAGACGAGCGTATCGTCGGTATGCTTTCCCGCTCCTGCTGCTAAGCGAATAAACAGTTGTTACGTTTTCATGTTGAGATTCGTCCTTCCGTAGACTCGACATCCCACATGTGCATCGTTAAGAACAACATGATCTTCAGGAAGGGCTGATATCATAGTGCAGCTCGTAGTAACTGGCGTAGAGACGTATGTTAGCAGTTATATCTTGTGGTAAGTCATTAATTTAGGCGGACCGAGCACAGTACGGGGTACAGCGAGATGAAGCTGATCAATGTTGTCAAAGACTCCTTCAACGTCATATGAACTGCAGTGCAACTTAATATCACCAACAAGTGACACAGCATGACGCAAACGCGTGTGACTAGCGGATAAGCCTTATTTAGGAAGAAAGCCACGCCGCTACATCGCCAGCTCGCGTCACATGGATTTTTCCTAGTTGGCAGCGTAAGGAGCTTCTCGCATTTTAAGGCCGAGCCTAGTTAGGCTCACCTAGAAAGTTATCAATTGCTGTGAAAAGATAAAGGTTTAATGTTTGTGTTTATACGACCTTTGTTGCAGCGACATACATAAAGATACACGATTGCAGGTGTCGTTATTCACAAAGAAACTGCGTGACTGTTGTTCATATTCATGTTTCAGACAACATTCGGCAGGCGTTCTTCTCGCTTCTCCCATCGTAACTTTGCCTTTGGAAAACAATGTGCATTTCTGGTGCTTATGGGGCTTCAAATGAATGGCTTTTTCGAGTAAAGCCTTGGGCCTGCATTCGCAAAAACATCTCCCATTCACAGAAACGTCTTACACTAGAATTGTTCGTCAGAGACATTTAGTTGATTCAATAGGGTTAACTAATACAGCTCTATAGTGCTGGAGATGACATAAGCGATGGTAACCGGCCAATGGAAAACAATACTTACTAACGGAAAGCTTTGAGAATTCGGCCCCTGTTTTCTACGTGCACTAACATTCGTATCCATCTTGTATACCTACGCTCAATCGTGCTTGTCAAATCCAATTCGTTTGTTTAATTTAACTTAATTTGTGGCCTGTAAAACTGTTTCGTGTGCTCCTTCAACTAAACTTCAAGAGGCTGTTAGGAGTACCTGCGCCTATTGATGGTACACAGTTTTTTTCACCCAGGAACATTTCTGGTCGAGAGGCTGACTCAAGGCGATTTGTAACCTCTGCATGATGATGACGTAAGCAGATTCTTATACACAGCTTTCAGCACAACATTCCTTGTGTGCATGCGCGTGCGTGCTACTTCAGCTGAGTTCTCTGCTATCATGTAGAGTATAGCTTTTCAATCTGCTTGCTAGCCGACTCAAACTTGCAACATCGAACTATCGCTAGCTAAGTGTCGCTTGTGAAGTCGTCGAGACTGTCAGTGACGGAACCTATATATGATGACGCTGCGACAGCATCGCGTTTAGCTTGTTTTTTTTACCTTCGTTGCACATGAGTGTCGCATTATCGAGAGCGCAAACCAGAAATGGGTTGGCTGTCTCACGCATGACAGTTGATCTCGACAGCTAACGATCCAGGGCCTTATTTGTTGTAACATCTATAAGCAGAAGAAGCATGACCGAAAGACCTTATTTGGGCGTCGTCCGCGAAATATGGCGAAGTACAAATATGCGGCGTATAGACGAGCATCAGTGACGCGAAAACAGTTTTCAAGGAGGAGGTACCATTTCGTAGCTGTGACCCGGACACGTCGACCACTTCTGCGGTCTGGAAAAGAATGATGAATTGCCCCAGTGGTCGTTCTTCAAGCTCGCTTTCGACAAAAATAAAAGTGGAAAGGCATCCTTAGTGAAAAAAATAAGAAAGAAAACAGTAATAGATTTTCGGTGCCCGGCTGCTTGTTCTAGACGGCGGGAAATTTGTTCGTGTGCGCCTCTTTTGCAGCACACCAGTGGCGTGTCTGCATTGCGGCGTGCATCCGCGGCGCCGCGGGTTCTCGCCGTGTTCGAGGCATTTGCCAGGCTCAGCGCACCATTTCCCCGACAGCAGTTCTTGCTTGCGTGCGTGTATTTTTGTCCGTACATGGCGCGCTGTTTCACTTCGCTCTATTTATTTATCGTTCGCTGTTTATTCAAGAAGCAAGAAAAGCGAGCAGCGATCTTTAAGAAGAAGGATCGATCCTTCCGAATTGGACAGGATTGATTATTTTGAGGGAATGGCGCGCGGCTGGTCGTCTAGTGTGCGTGTACGTTTCGATTGAGCGATGATTGTCTGCCGTAGTGGGGGGAGAGGGAAGCCGTGGTTGAAGGTCTGTCGGCGAGATGGGAGGGCGAGGGGCCCGATGCAGAGAGGCGTGCACTTTTCGCCGCCACTGCTTCTGTCGTTTTGTTCCAATCAGGTATAGTTGAATTTTCTTTCCTTGTTTTCGAATTACTCGCTGTCGCGTCAACTGTCGAATGAAAGGCATTTGTTTTGCTTCGCAGTGCGTGCTTCGCTTCAACAAGAAACATTTGGGTATCGGCTCTCGCAATGCTCCTCGTTTTGTGTTAAGAGCGAATGATGAATTGGTCCAATACTGTCGCGTGTTACACCGCTGCAGAAGTGCGCCGCCTTGCGTTATTCGCGCCGTGTTCTTCTGCGGCGCTGCGTTGTCGGTTGTGTGTGCGTTCTACTCCTATATACCAGAGCGCTGCCGCCGCTTATGACACCCGGCTGCGCACGGCTGAATGGAGGCCACGTGACGTCGAGCATGTACCCACAGTGCTGTGCGACCGTTCGGCTGATCCTGTCGGCGTGTGTTGTCATTGTTTAGTTGATTGCTAGGTTCGTTCGTGCTTTCTCAGATTCTGCTTTATTTTCCGCCGCCTGAGCGTTCGACTGTCAGGTATTGAGCCGACAGTAATGGCTGTTTTTTTATGCCCCTGTTTTATTTCAATCTACTTCGGTCTGGCGAGACTGAGAAGTATCGTTTTATTCATTTGTAATTCTATTTGCCCTAAACGGCCCTGGCAGCGTTACGCGGGGTAGGAAGAGGGGGGGGGGGGGGATAAATAAGTGCTGGAAATATAGAACGTATCGTTACAGCAGTAACATGACATAGTAAAACAAAATTCAAGTACTCGGACCAGTACTCTAATAGAACACAGAAGTAAATGCCGTGTCCTAAGAACAAATGAACAAATACAAACTAAATACAATGAATTAGACGGCGCACATATACTATTTCAGGTGTGTCTAGTTTAGTTAATCTTGTCAAACGATTAGCCGAGTTTGTCTATAAATACATCATACTCGTTGATAGAGATCTGTTTTGGAGAGGCTTTCCACTCGTTAATGGTTAGATTAAGAAAACACAAGCGCACAAGGTCCGTACCGGCAAGCAGCGGCAGAACTTTGCGTGGGTTTAACACGTGGAAAAGTAATGTGCGCTGGTTTAAATAATGATGTTGCTTAGTTTTTTGGATTATGGGGAAGTTTGTGAAAAGTGTCAGGTTCGAAAACTTGTCTTCTAATTTCTTGTTCTGGCTTGATAAAGTGTATGTAAATATAAAGAAAGAAGAAACATAGTAAAAATGGAAGACCTTCACGCTGACCAAAGTAACAGCTACACCTTAGCCAATCGTTCAGTTACTGTTCATGCTTGCGTCCGGGGAAGTTCCGAGCTGAGATTACTGTAATTTGCCGCAGGTAATTGTAGCTGGCCTGCGTCATCGTCCATTTGATGTTCCTTCGCTTTTCTCGCCCTCAAACGTGGAATCGTGTTGCATTATCATTTACTCTCAACTAACCACGCATGATTTGGCTCTCTTAATATAAATGAGGCCACACATTGAGCGTCTTTCTGTACGCAAAGCTGCAACGCAAGTACCCAAGATAAGGTTAATTTAGCCGAAGGGCGCTTGAATTTTGCAGCAGCTCTGTGCATGCACTCCGAAGGTCTTCCGAAATCAATGCCCAAGGCGGTAAAGTTTGACGCTACCACTTATCTCTGCGTGTGTGTGTGTACCCGCGAGTGAGCATGTGCATTTCGGGACGATCGTTCGCTCCTTATTTATTTATTTGGCCCTCTGCAGCATTTCGCTCTCGAGGTTGCAGCCGTAAGAAGAGTCGCAAAGAGAAACCTCATCGTCGTCCTCGTCGTCAGCCCGCTGCTTTTCATTAGTAAGAACATCCGGACGTTAAGTAGCATCCTGCGTTCTCAGAAGTGGCCCGGTCCTGGCAGCGCAGCACGTCTCTGTCTGGAGACCGCTCTGCCGCTTCGTTTATCTGTGCGCGGGGGGTAATGGAAAGCGCAGGGGGGGTGTCACGCGGCGGGCCTCGAGCGCTCGGATGCGATCGCGGTCTCTGCGACGCAGCTCCGCGCGGGCTTTATGTTTTTCCACCCTTGGTTTCTTACCCGCGCCTTTCCTCTTTCGAGTCTGAGTCTAGATTTAGAGGAGTCCGTTTATTTATTTTGTCTCGCTCGTTTTCTCTGCGGCTCCATGCATCGACCGCGAGCACGCGGCCGCTCGCGCGCAGTTGTGGTTCTCGCGCTCGGGCTCATGTAATGGCCTTCGCATTAGGGGCTCGTTTTCTGATCACGGTGCTCGCTGTAAAGGATTTGCGCGCAGCACGCGAGCCGCGGTCCCTCCTCCCCCGTCGCGACGACTGCGGCGACGAGACGCTAAATTGCCGCCGGACGGCGCGCGCAGTCGTCACGGGCTTCCATCTATCCTCCTTGCTCGCTTTGAAGTCAATGAGCGTCACGCCCCCTCAAGGACCGCGGTATTGGCGGCTAGCCTCTGTAGCTATAGGGGGGACAACAGTGTCTGTCGTTCGTCTAGGCCGCATGGACATCACTCTATTGTGAACACAGCGGTCGAGCTTGACAGATGTAAAGTATGAAGCAATGCTTTCTTTGCATAATTTTTGTCGAAAGAAATACGACGGGCGCCTCGGGATTAATTTTGACGACCAGAAGTACTTTAAGGCACTGCGGAGCGAGTTTCAGTATGCAAGCTCTTTTAAATTTGGGCGGCGTAAAAACTGGTGTACTCCTCCGGCTAGGATTTCAGCCCGCGACCTGGAATTGTATCGAAGTCGCAGCACTTCATCACTCCCGCGTCTTTCATTTTACCACAGACGCAGTTTTTCTTGGGGTATTCCGTAAGCTTTCATTGCAGGTAAATTACGTTATCGTGCGGCATGGTTCAATGCCGAACACCTTTACTATCCCTAAAGTGGTGCTGTGGTGGCTGGCTGTGTTCTCTATTAAAATTATTCTACGAAACTGCGAACTTCTCAATGAAATATCCTCACCGCATCATTCATTTATTAGTCTAGACTAAAAATCTTGTTATTTCCTCCGCTTTAGAGCAAATAGGGGTCCGTCCGTTTTCGTTCTCAAACGGATGCTTTTGTCGTCTCGTTCTTTGAGACGCGCTTGTTGTCGCTTGAGATTTTTGTGGTGTTGTGTTTTATTTCTTTGCCGTTAAATATGACCAATGCTTTCGAAATCATCAGTCATTAGTGATACACATTTCAGTGTCATATACTTTAAGCCTTTCACTTTTACCATGACCGCTGAGAGGCCGCTTTGGTATCCTAAATTGGTTCAGAAACCTAATAGACGGCAAATGTTTTCACCCGGCCGTGCGAGTGCGTGCGCTTTTTTCAAGTTGTAACGGACCGTTCTTGTTCACTAGCGCTGCATAGAAGATCCGCCAATGTGTAATTCCAATTGTAAAACTTCGGAATACCTCTGTTACATCGTTCCTTGTATGTAGCTCATGCACAGACAGACCGAGGCAACGAACAGGCATTGTGGAAAGCGGTACTGCGTCATCTCTTTGCACTGTTTCGTGCGATCCACGTAGCCTTCGCTCCCGTATCGTGGACCATCACGGAGTGACAAAGTTAGCTTCACTGCTCGGTGCGTCCATCTTTTGGCAGCGCCTCATGGCATTGTTCTCGGCTCTCTTGTTTCGGGGTCATGCAGGGAGGAGAAGTGGTGCCCGAATGAGGCGTCGTTTAGCTCCATTGCGCTGTGCTCAGCACTTGTGCCTGGCCCCCGTTGATAAGGAAGAACTGGAGAAAAGGGGCGCGCGCGACTCTTCCCTAGCCCCAGACGTTGCTAAGAGCGCTGGTACTGCGTTGACGTACTGCGGACCATGTTCCGCACACGGTGCCTTCGCTGAAGCGCTGGCTGTGCAGGCGACCGGCGGCCCCGACCCGCCGCGTTCCCCCGACGCAGTGTGCTGTGCGCCCAGCGTGCGCCATAGTTCGCGCACCACGCCCGGGGTGGGATGGCCCCTGCGGATTCAGACGCGTGGCCGCCGAGATAGGCGTCCTCGCATTGAACTGTCGGCGCTGAGTGTGGTGGCGGCAACAACATCAACAACAGTAGCAGCAGCTGTGCACGATGCTCTACGCCATGACGCGAGTTTGCGAGCACCGTTCGCCGGTGCAGAAGGATCCGCGCGCCCGGCCGGAGGGTGCGCGCAGAAGCGTGGAGCTTCGTTTTTTTCTATAAGCAGTGGCCACTGCCCCGAGCATATCTTGGCATTGACTGGTTGCGTAATGGGGTTGGCGAAATAAGCGACACACCGAAAATGGTCATATATCCTACATTATTGAACTGAACGAAAGAAATGTAGTAGTCGTCCGCATTTTCTGACGACGCGAAAAAACGGAAGCGTCAGAAACCGTTACATATTGTGTGCATATACAAGTTGGGTCAGATAAGTGGAACACTATTCATTCTACGTTGCAAGCTGATAGCTGCTTCCGCCTTTTTCTTTTTTGACATCGTGAGAGAGTACGCCTACTCTACTTTCTTATCTAAATGGGACAAAAATATCACTGCTCATCAATGGCAGTTTTAGAATAGAAATATATCAGGAATAGAAACATAATTCATGCTGAACATTCCCGTGCACTAGTTTCAGTTCTCTTCGAAGGGTCCGTCGAGCTTGTCACGGACTGCAGGGGAATGCTCTATAATTTTAATTGTTGCGTACAATATGATGAGCCAAACTTAGCAAATCTGGCTTAGCATCTTCCAACTTCTATTTGCATTTAACATTATATATTGTTTGTTGGCTTGAGCCAGCTCGTACTTGTAGCGGGCGTATTCCGTGCAGCCAACCTTTCCTGTGCACACTCAGCTCCCGAGCACGTCTCTATTACTGTACAGATTTAGTTGAGCGTCCTCAGCAGCTTTGCGGACGCAGCCTGCCATAGGATATGGCTGGCAGGCTGCGTCCGCAGAGCTGCTGCGGACGCCCAACTAAATCTGTCTATTTTCTCGCGTATGCGTTATAAACGTACTACGCTGCACAAAGCCCCATGAATAGGAAGCATACCGTCATCCACGATTTCTGAAGGCTCTAAAAAGATTATTTATGCTGAAACTGCAAATTTTTGTTGTTCGCTTGTCCGCTATGAAATCAGTAATTGTATTTTTTTAAAAAATAATTTTGTCACGAGCATGCCATTTTGCATTTTTTTTCCTCCGGCGTATACCGTTTGTTATTTCGCCAGGAACACGCGTTGCTTTTTTCGACGCCGTTTTCATCTCAGCCGCAAAAATCTGCTTGTCGCGCGCCGCGAGACACAAATTGCTTTGTAAACTATTATTCCAGTTGATTTTTTTTCTTCTTGCCGTGTTGTACGTCTTGTACATTACATATGCTAAGGACCGAAGTTCTTCTTTATCAACACATTAACCGAAATACGAACTTTTTCCCTACAGTGGTGTCATGTGGTTATTCTCTGTAATCATTACAGACTTGAATACGAGGCTGTATTAGACGCCTTCTCACACCGTCGACGCTAAAGCCCAAGATTGCACATTAATCACACGGGCCAGCAGTTTGTACGACTGCGACCACGTGCGCTGGCTTTTTTGTTTGTTTTTGCCCTTTTCGCCGTGTTTCTGAAAGTTCCACACAATGCGACGCTCACGTTGATTTTCCATCAACTCTCCTTATAAACGCAGTCCGTACATCACTTCTGGTTGGCCTCGAGCTTTACTAGATTATTCATGATACGCTAGAGTCCAAAAACTACTTCCTCGATATAAATTCACCGCTTCCATTCGTTCTTTTTTTGTTTATTCTTATAATCAATTTTAGGGTGAGTCGAAATGAACCCTGTCGTCCTGAATGCGAAAGCCTGACTCTGATAAATGTATGCTGCGGGGAACTTATATATAACGCCGCCTCTTTGGGTTTGCGGTCGCTATGATTGGGCTTTCACAGAGGTGGTCACGGTGGGGAAAGGGAAGAGATAAAAAGAAGGTTCAGTTGAAGTGGAGAGGCTGTATATAATACTGTAATACTTGTTTGTCTTCGCTCGCCCCGAGGGAACATCCGCGATCCTAGACGAGGCACCGGCCGCGGCTTCAATAATTGAAGAGCGCTTTATACGTGTTTGCCCGCTGGCCACCGTATTCCTTCTGAAAGTTTCATGAAAGCTGCACTCAGTGCAAGCATTCGCAGAGACCTTCGGTTTGCTCTCGACCCATGGAAAAAAAAAAAAAACAATCTGTGGGCAAAATATTTTGTTGTTTTGCTGACACAGGGGCGCAGGGTAGTTTTCGCGAACGTGTATATGATAAAAGGGCTCATATATACAGGAAGACTTTTAAGGCAGTGAAAGTTGAGAGCCTATCTTATTCGCCTGTCAGATGGTGGCGTCTTAACTGAGTTAGGTGATTGGCTCCTCTTGGCCTTTAAGGCTACCAGGAATTAAGAAGGAAGCATGTACATCAGTGACACACAAGTTAACGAGAAAAGCCAGGATTAACGCCCCGAAGCTGATACCCAGTGGTCACTTGATTGTATTGGTTGTTAATTGAAGGATGCGTTTGCGATGTTTTGTATTGATGCATAAACATCATAACTCAACGGAATGCCTTCAACGCCATCAACGGTACGTTCTGTGCCTTCGTTAACGAGAAAGTTAACTTAGTAGCCGAGGGGATGGATGGGATTAAGACAAAGATGACGTGAAAAAAGCGCGCGAAGTTATCGATGGCGCTGTGGGAGAGCTACTCGACTTTTACTGGAAGCAGACGAGCACTGAAGCCGTGGTTATGGCCGTAATTGAGCTGATTTACCATATATGTCAGCAGTTATGATTGTTTTGTATCGGTATCATAATTATCTAAAAACAAGGCGACAAGGAGATGGGATTCAGTCGTATGTTTGCATAAACAGTGGGTTGCGCAGCTTGAAAGCTCCTGTCATAATCGCTGTTTAAAAATTCTTGATTTTTCAATATCTCTTAGCTACGCGAGAGCTCTTCAGCTTCCCTGCTGGGTTGTTTCAGCTTTCCTCTACATGCGCTTAAAGTTAACTGCAAAAAAAAAAAAAAAAGAAAAAAAAAAGATCTGCCTAATTTTTGTCTACTTCTCACAGGTGGCTCTGGACTTGGTTAGGCTTTGTCATAGCTCGCCGGAAAAATTGGTAACCTCTTGTGAGAATTTTCTTTCTAGACTAAAGGGTAAAAAAAAAAGTTTCAGTAGGTTGTATGTACATAGCTTATGACTTAGCAGTTTGTTACACGCTTTACCGGCAGAAAAGTTGAGGCATATACAGTTAGCCAGCGGCGGTCGCATTTCGATGGAGGCGAAATGGTAGAGGCCCGTGTACTGTGCGATGTCAGTGCACGTTAAAGAACACCAGATGGTCAAAATTTCCGGAGCCCTCCACTACGGCGTCTCTCATAATCATATCGTGGTTTTGGGACGTAAAACCCCACATATTATTATTATTATTATTATTATTATTATTATTATTATTATTATTATTATTATTAGTATTAGTATTAGTATTATTATTATACAGTTAGCCAAGAGCGGGTTTACTAGGGAAAAGGGTTACGTGAAAACTGGACAAGGACACAGAAGACACGGATGTGTCTGTGTTGTCATACGGATGTGTCTGTGTTGACTCAGCAACATACTATTGCTCTTAAGGCACGGAAAGATTTTGAGGCTGAATGCACAAAGCTTCTGTTTGCCAGTGCTATTACTATTAGCTGGCCTCGCTGTCAAGTATCAGGATATTGGCTAAACTTTTTTCTTACGAACTTCTTTAGCGTGGTTATGTGAATACGGGCCCTAGAGTTCTTGAACAACCGGGTAGGATGTTAGAAGACGTCACATGAATTACTAGCTCACTGCCTACGCGCCACTTTGCTGTTTATAAACAAGAAACCTGGCAGGCTTCCGGTTCTCATCACAGAGATTGAGTACGAACGAGGGAGACAGTTTGCCGAATCGCGGTTCAGCGGGAAACATAACTTTTCAGATTTTCGAGAGTTTTCATTTGCAGCTCTACGCAAATATAACAATTCATTTCGCTGCGTAATTCACAGAAAATAAAATCTCTATTTTAGGCACGATAAGCGTTTCGTTCAATGGAAGACGTGTAAAGGGGCGTCTCCGGACTAGGGTATATGCTTCCATTTTTTGTTTCCGAAAATAGTCCTCCACGTGCGGGGGGATTTATGCTCGCGTAACGCCGGATGGGAAATTTCTTGGGGGCCACTGCCGAGGCGCGCGGAAAATCGTCAATCGACACTGCTACCAATATGCTCCTTCACTATAACTGATATGGTCAGGACGTCATACTGTATGTTTCCTTCTTTTTACGATCGTTTCGATAGTTGCACTTTTAAATGCGAATGCATTTCTTAGTCAGGGCTATGTGAGGCGTCCAAGCGTTGTCCGCGGCGGCGTCCGCCGGCGGTGTTATCTCTCCGCTCTCACTCCCTCTCCCATAGCAACAGCTGCGGGCGCGCTTATCCTCGCCCCTAGCAACCGGAGCATGTGGTGCGAGAGAGTGTAGGAGAGGGTAGGTGCAGTGCTTCGCCGCTGCTTCTCTCGCCGTTTGCTCTCTCTCCTCCCTGCGCCCCACTCTCCCATCCGCCTCAATCTCGACCGTTCGCTAGCTGGGCTTTCAAGGCGATGGCAGAAGTCGGTGAAGGCGAAATCTCTCGGCGCAAGAAATGCATTCGCATTTCCTCACGATTCCCTTCGGGAAGGTGTGGGCATTTTTTGTTCTTGATAGGTACCACGAGCCGCAGACGACTCCTCGAAACACCATGAATACATCAACACTATTGAGGTCTAGTTTAAGCGTGCTATTTACCTAAGCATACCTAGACGTTTCCCTGTGACCTCTCATACATCATTTAACTATCTTGCTCACGGCGGCCCCGTTTGTTTGTTGCTTTTTGCTTTGTCTAGTTTATGCTCCTCTGAACCGGCTGCCCGACTGACATGTTCAAAATTTTCATGACCTTTGCTTGGAATGAAAATTCGAGTGCAATATTTCTTACGACCGTGACATCTGTTTGTTTGGAAGTGCGTTGAATTCTCAAAGCACTATACCAGCACTATGGCTTAAAATATTTAAGACATTTTCTTTCTTTCGCAAGTTCCACGACTCGCACCCATACACCACATGAGGAAAAAATCGTGCCGGGAAAAAGCGGAATTGTATTTGTGTAATAATCTTTGAGAGTCCGTCCAGTGCTCTCTTTTCTAGTGCTGCTATTCGTCGCTGAATTTCTTTCGTAAAGCTGCCACCTCTGTCTGCTGTGAATTCTAGAAAAACGTAATGTTCTGCAACATCTGTAACCTTGTTGTTTATCTTAGTCATCTATTCTTTACCTTTATCCGTGGCTTTTGTCTTTCTTGTGTTTAAAAAAAAGGCCTTTAAGGAAAACCAGATTACTTGCTTCTGGGAGTTTTTTGGGGGGGGGATTGGGGACGGGCGTTCCGTTTTTTAATTCGTGTGTACAGCTTCTTATTTTGTTTTTTTTTTCTTTTTTTTTTCGCGTGCCAGCAATTGTGTTTGGCGAGTCGTGACAGAACGGAAGTAAAAAAAAAAAAAAAAAACTAATTCGAGAGAGAAATTTGCAGACTTGCAGGAAGTCTGCAAATTAAGCGTCGGTGCTCTAACTCCCCATCGTTTGAAGGCACGGGACTGATATTTCGAGCGACAATCCGTGCGTATCTTCGCGGTCCACGTTCACCTAGAAAAACTTTATTTTTTATCACAGTTATCTCTTTCTTGTTAGTTTTATGTTGATATGCCCCCCCCCCCCCCCCTTTCTCCCCAATTTTTTACCACGTACCGGCTGGATCAACAATTAAGGTCCCTTTCTTTTAAGTCTTGCTCGACCTGCTCCACGCAGTTTCGTATGACTGGAACTAACTCATTAATTATCTAAGATGCACCGCTCTCGTCTTGAATCTCTCGCTTCTTATGTGGCTCCGATGTATCCGTTTCGAGTGAAGAAAAATAACAAGGGAGGAAGAAAGCTGGAAGAAATAAAAGAAGCTTGCGCAGGGAGCAATATTAACGAGCCCTGTTTCTCCAGGGGGCTCTCCGTCCCGAGCGCGTCGTCTTTGAAGCGGACGGCTAAATTAACGGCGCCCGCCCAGCAAGCACTCGTAGCTCGGCGCACGCTGCTGTCGTTATACTCGTAACATGCGCGCGGTGGTCGCGCTGTAGCTGCCACTCGACAAATGTGTTAAGCATGTCGAGGCGGAAACGACCGCTTCCAGAAGCAGTGACGAATGCGCGCGCCGTCTGCAGCCACATTAGGCGAGGATTAAGCGACTGGGTTTAAGCGGCGTCGCCTGGCTGAGATTGTTTTGATGGAACGTCCTAAAGCGGGGGCTGCTGCAATCGCGGAGCTCTAGTCGGGCTGCGGCTCTTTTCTCTCTGTATTCGTCGCGTAGTTCCCTTTTCTAATGACGATTTCTCCCTCCTAAAGCGAGCGCCTTCGCCTCTCGTCTTTGGTTTTTTCTCCTCGCTAGACGAGCTTTTCATTCCCGCTTTTCCAACTTTCTTTTTTCTCACGCGCACTTGCTTTTGCCCCGAGAATTCCGCTCGGTGAAGCCTTATTTCTGCTACTGCTGTAGCTTTTGCTCCGTGCTCAGCCTCGTCCCCCCCCCCCCCCCCTATGCTCCTCATCTCTTTTTTTCCTTCCATTCGAACGCTTGTTATCTTTGTCTCGGCGGCACTTTCAATTAAGCCGACTTTGGCGTTCATTAACAAAAGCCGCTGGGTGCGTAGCCCTGTTGTCGCTGCCCCAGGCTCGGGTTTAAGCGAAGCCTAGCGGAGGATCTGGCGCCTCGTTGCGGCGGCCGCGAAATCGTCGTGGCAGCACCGTCGCCGCGTTTGTGTCGATATAGGTGGTCACATGGCGCGGCGCTTCTTGTTACTGATTTGTGCTAATGACGCGAGCTGACGGCAGTTAACAGATTATATCTTGCCATTGAATGCCCACATTTATACTCTAAAATGGCGGAGCGCTTCGAAAGAAGCGCAAATTGTCATTCAGCTGGGCGCTGTCGCTTTACAGTCTGTACTTCGGCACCTATGATGCTTCTTATGCGGCTTGTATGCCAGAAAGATCGCCATATTTTTACGCACGCTGATATTTTTGGTCGCAGTAACTGTAACAAGTAGTACATGATTGAGGGTATAATGGCGGAATGGTCTAAATAATACAGGTTCGAGATATGGTGTGAACGTGTTCTTTTCATCGAGCCACAGGGTACACAATATTTGCTGGTTGGTTGACGGGCTTGTATCGAATTCGGGTGGTAGTAGAAGGCCTTGCATCTTAAGAAAATGACTACATGCAGCTCTTTTTGGTGGGCCCGGACTTGCCATTATATATAACAATCGTTAAAAATACATACTAACTCTCTTTTCTAAGAATCGCGCCTGCCACGACACTTCCAGGAACAGCGACGTTCTACTTCCACTTTCATCCGTCGTGTTGAATAAGCTGCATACCGCACCTCATAACCACCTTTCCTTAATGTAACGTTGGTTATCGCATGCAAGAAAAATTAGGGAAAATGTTGCGGCACGGCGCATTATCTTCGAGCGCGCTCGATGTGCGCGGTGCTGGGCCATGGCTTCTTCCGCAGTTCCGTTAATTGTGTGAGGTTAGCTAATAAGGGCGCCAAGATCATTTCCCGTAGCTGCTCGCTCGCTTTATCCTTTCATCTCAAAGGCGGGGCTCGTGCACTTGGTTTTTTTTCTTCTTTGCCCGTCGCATGTTTCTTCGGCCGTTTGCTCGTCGCATGCTTACTTTGTTTGACTGCAGAGGACGTACAATTAATTTCCTCCCGTCCTAACTGGCTGCGCTTTCGTCGCATGCAGCAGCCCCACTGTGTCCCTTGCACGGTCCTTCGAACAGAACAAGCAGCGGCCTCGTGGTGCCTACGTGTACCGGCAGTGCTGCGAGCCATTTTCGTTAAGACGCTTTCGACCGAGATAATCCGCACTCTGTCTATTTATTTCCTTTCACTGAGATTAATTACTAGCGGTAATTAGCCGAGGATTTCGCCTCCTCTGCTAAGCCTTGTTCGTCCGCTTTCTCCGGCTGCGCAGTCCTGGCAGCGATTGGCTCTCTTTGTAAACCATACTTATTTTAGCCGTCTACCTTCTCACTCTTTTCTTCCTTTGTTCCGTTTATGTGGCTTTTGGACTTGCACTATTTCTTCCGGGTGGCCGCTTTTATTTTTTATTATTTATTATTTTTGTTAGCCCTGACCTCTCCTGTAACACCTGTTTCCCCCTTCTGACATCGAAGAGAAACATTTGCACGCGTGCGCCAGTGGTTTTAATCTCGCTGTCTCGTTGACCTGTGACATAAGGTTATTGTTCCTGCCAGAATTTTCTTTTATTGCGAGTAATTTTTGTGAGCTAGGGAGATGACCCATTGAACGTCTCTGCGTTTTTTTTTTTTTGTTGTTATGTTAATAAGTGTTTTCACTCACTCACTCTATCCGTTTTCCCCCCACAACTTAGTGTAGGCACGGCACAATAAAATGTAAAAAAAAAAAAAAAGAGAGAGAGAAAAAAGCGCGGAGGAAAAGAAACGTAGCTTGGCGTATAGCAATGACTTTCGCGAAGTAGTGGTCGCTTGAAGACCGTGAATAGGCTCGTTTGGTTTTAAGGGACGTTAAACGCTCCGCAATCGGTGCCGAGGCTTTGTCATGCCAGGTACTCGCGCTGATACCAGATGGAGCTCGCAGAACAGATCGGGGCAACGCAGTGATAATGGTGCCCTATTCTGTGCACCGGCATGCCACGCGGGGAAACGCGTACTGACTTGTTGCTTGTGGTTTCGCGCTTTGTAGAGCTTACACACATTATAAGAGTTTTTTTACCAGATGGTACGCTGGAGTTACTTCAAAGTTTTTCATGAGTGCCGGGTGTTTGATCTTGCAATAGCTTTCAATGCTTCACGATAATAATAATGGTACTGTTCTGATTCTGTTGCTGATTCTTTTTATTCTTCGCTGATCAAACTTCTCGCTGGTAGCAAACAATGACACCACTTATTCTTCGCAGGCCTCTTCATGACAGCCGGGCTATCATTCGATCTGTCAACTCTCTTTTTCTCTATTTTTACTTTTAATTCTCTCAAATTTACACCCAGCGGATTGCCGATTTCGTGAAATTTCGGAGTGCGGGATAGGCTTGCAAAGACGTCACTCTTGGGAGCTCTTTATGCGTGCTAAAATAAGCAGGACAGAAGCCTCGAGTGGAATATACACCTTCGCAGCGTTCTTTGTTCTATACTTGTTCGCAGCGTTAATTCTAGACTTCCCACCACAGAGGCTTGGCACTTTGTGGTTGGCAGTCTGGAAACGAAGCGGGGTTCGCTTGATAAGTCTCGCGCTTTATTCCTTTTCTGACGTCGGCGTTGGGCTTTCCAGTTTCAGCAGTGCAGCCAGGAACAGTTGCCTGTGAACAGGTAAAACGATGACCTTCGACGGCTACTATAGGCGGCATCGGGCGCCCTCTTCCAGACGGCTTTTGGATCCGGCGTCTCGCCCGAGGGCGCGCCCGTTGCCGCCCTTGGCGCCGGAAGGAATCCTTGATTCCTCGCGACCAGTGCGCTGCTTGAAGCACCTGTGCTGAAGGGACCGAGTTGTTTTGCACGAAGTCAACGAAGCTTGTCATTGCAGCTGCTGCACTTGGCCTCAGCCGTCGTTGACCGGCTTTTCCGGCCACTCCGCGCGTCTCCACTGCGTCAGGCGCTTCTTCCCCGCGGCAGAAGAGCAAGTGTCCCTCGGCGTTTCCCTCGATTCTCTGTCTCCGTATGCATTCTTTTTTTATCGTTGTTCTTGGCTCCGTCACTTGCAGGTGTCCCGCGCTCTAGTTTCAGCCTCAGCACGTGGCCGCGGAGTCATTCACCTGGACACGCGAGCCGTTTCACGTACCTGTGTTGTCCCTACTCAGTTTTATTTACCGCGTGAGTTGCCGGTACTGTTTGTTTGGCGAACAGCCAAAGCACGCAGTAAAAGAACAAAACTGTTTAATGGAGTTATGACACGATGTGTAGGTTATTCCGAGAAAGCAAGTACGCGTAAGTGTGCAGGTGGATCGAAATCTAATTGCGTCTCTCGTAATGCTGGGTGGCGTTGAAGAATTACAGTTGGTAACGCGTCTTTGCAGGGGTACGCTGCCGCTACTTCTGATTTTGCGCGCTAAGATTATTTATCTGGCTTTTCACTGGAAGAAAATGTGCACTATATGTCGCAGAGGGGCCTTATTGTTGAAGAAATAATTAAAGGGCTATGTTATGACACCACTTTCTGAAGCACTATACGTTGTCTTGGTTGGCGGGTGGAGGGTGGGGAGAGGGTGCAAAGAAAGCGTTACTAGTACTTATAAGTTTTATAAAAGTCTCATAAGGAGGCTTTGAACTGCCTTAGTATGTGTATGCACATGCCCTGTGTGCTTTGTGATAATTGTGTATACCTACGGTCGTTCATGGAATGCGGATTGAGCGTGCATAGCAATTGCGTATTACTAAACATCGAGACAGCTTCGACATGTTGTGTGATTTCTCAGTCTATGTACGTAAATAGCAGCTTTGGCTTAATATAAGGCTCTGACTGTTCATATTAGAATGTATTCAACCTGAAACCCGTGTTCGGCTCTATCTAGCCTAAAGGTGAAATTTAGACTAAACGAGTACTTTCTAGACCTATATGTAATTCGCAGTAACTTTGCAGCCTCGCTGAAAGTGATAGTGACTCGTAAAAATAGTGCCCATTTTTCTATTTTTCCTCAAGCTGCCCCCCGTCTCCTCGGAGCTTGTATTAAATTTCAGATATTCTGCATGATAAGTTTAAATAAATAAACTAGGGATTTTTGTGTAGCTGCGATTTGTTTGAAACAGGCCGTCGTCAGATATGAGACACTGCATATTAATTTTGACTATCTCATATTGTTTAAGACATCGGATGCATAGTTTGTGTTCCCTTGTTTCCTACTCCTCCGGCTTGCAGCATCGTGCCAGGCACTTTTCTGGTTAGTATCCTTCTATTCACCAATGCATGGCACATTGGGTACATGTTATAGAACCTTTCAGTCGCGTCTACAGCATTTGAGGCTTATTGTAATGACGTTTAAAAATCATCTTCTGCATCGTTGTCTGCGCACGTCACTCCTTGCCCCCTTTGTCGCTTTCGCGTCGCAGCGCTGTTGGGGATTTTACCGGCATTTTGTTCTACGTCACCTTTTTTCCACGCTTGGCGAATCATTTTAAGATGTAAAAAACTGTGACACTAGGCGCCCTGCGTACTCTCTATGTTCTCTCACCGGAAATCTGTAGGTTCTCTGCCTGAGTGCTGGTGGCAGAGTTTGAGCTCGCAATGCTTTATCGTATACACGGGTGGCACTGTAAGCAACAACAAGCTACTCAAATATGAAAGTGTGACTGTACCGTCTCCCGGTCTCCGTTGCCAGCGTGTATCAGAGTGTCGTCACTCTTCTTTGCACGCGCCAAATCAGTGCGTGATTGCGTTTCGATTTTATTTGATGTAGAACTGCACGATCTTCGCTATCAAGCAAGAAATTAGCTGTAATTAGTGTTGCCTGCCTACGCAAATAAATGCGGTCGCACTGATTCTTCTGCTGACAGCAGAGCTGTAATTCAGGAAAACGCTCTTGGCCTGCAAGTGGACGTTTGAGCGTAAAAAGCGGTGTTACTGAAGCGAATATGAGGCAGGTATTTTTTTTAGAACAGATAGACACATAAAACGGTATCGAAATAAATATCACTATAAACGGACCAAAATTTCACGGTATGTCTACGCGGGGATGGGGCGTCGTCGCGTCGTCCCAGTGGGGCAACAAAACCGCTTGACTGCCTCCCGACAACTCTTCTCCTGTCACCACGCCGCTGACACGCCAGTCCGAGTGCAACGTCGTGTGGTTGCGCTGCGACACGCTGTTCTAGCGCAGCGCCGTGGCACCGATACAACGTGCCTGCCGATGGGGGGGCAGTCACGCTCTGTTGGGGCAGATGTAGCGCAGTTGATATCACTCCCTCGTGTACGTCAGTCAATCTACAACTCCCGCCTTATTGATGTCACATTTGGGTTTTTT
Source organism: Rhipicephalus appendiculatus (assembly GCA_030522465.1). NCBI lineage: Eukaryota > Metazoa > Arthropoda > Arachnida > Ixodida > Ixodidae > Rhipicephalus > Rhipicephalus appendiculatus. Next base: position 2,954,728 of record JALIZH010032933.1, read on the forward strand.
TCTGTAGTCGCCATGTATGGCAAAAATGATCGTAAAGGCATCATAGGGGCGCGGAGGAGGATCGTTTTACGTATATACTCCCTGCATCGCTGTACACACGCAAACCATCTGAGGCGATTTCTGAGGAGAGAGCAGACTACGTCCCCACTAAGGACAAGCAGTCAGGCTTGAAGTGTTTCCTGCATGCCAGAGTCGTGAAACACCATCATTGTAAGGAGCAGTGACGCCGCACTGTGGTGACGCAGCGAAATCATGGAAAGCCCAAGCGTTGGCCCAGTAAGGCTTTTCTGTATACACCGAGTGGACTTATTTTTATGTTAGAACAACTAAATTATCCTCACCGTCAAAACAGTTCATTCACAGTGTATGCCCCCCTTTCTTAAGTGGTATTATAAAACTACAGATTGTAAAGCAAGTACACGGCTCACAATTAGAGTGGGACATAATTTTACTGGTGTGTACGCAACCATTGCATAATGTATACGGGCAGCGCAGTTGCGTCGGAACGATACAATTACACGCCATACACGGCGTGCTAGAGATTTCAAGGTTTGTGGTGAATAAGCGGCAACGATGAGAGCAGACAGGCCCCTTCTGTCGCACCTGCGTATGCCGTGTGTATTCGCGCCCGTGCATTGTTGGAACACCTTGGATGCTTCAAACTTCGGGCGGAACAACCAAATTCCTTCTGTTGCCATAGAAGCCATTGGATCATGACGGAATGTCGTAAAGAACGCATATTTTGCTATTAAAAAAAAACATCTGGCTGGTGGTGTAATACATCTTTAGAACTTGAAGGAAAGAAGTGTAAATTTAAGGGCTCGTTTGCTTTGGTAAACACAATATTACTGAGAACTAACAGACAATTATGTCAAGGAAAGTATAGGGGATGTTATTAGAAGTAATTGTAATGTAAATTTCAAGAAAGAAAAGTGGACGAAAAGATAACTTGCCACCGGCAGGGAACGAACCTGCGACCTTCGAATAACGCGTCCGATGCTCTACCACTGAGCTGCGGTGGCGGTCGTCCCTCCATCCACTTTATGGGGTATATATGTGCATTTAAACGTGGGAGCGTCAGTCAGCGCCGCCTGTTGCCATTGCGGCGAGTGTGGAACACTCTTTCTTGCCTGTTGGCGTCACGTAGCACGTGACGCCAACACGTGTCACGCCTCACGTGTTGGCTCCATTGTCTGTTAGTTCTCATTAATCTTTAGAACTTGAAAGGGGAGAGGCGGGGACGGGGGGCGCTGAAGGGTAGGGTTTTGAAAATAAGTTTTCGTTCACCTACCTAGGGAGCAAAGCTTGTTTAATGAGAGAAAATAATGCAAAAATTCAGAACTTTTCTTTTAGCATGTGCGGCAGAGTTTCTAAACCACTGCGATGTCTAGTGTGCGCGAACATTACAGCTATGAATTCTTACGCATTGAACATTTACGAAAATATAGCGTGTACATGAGAAAGCTAGGACGCTCGTCATCATGGTAAGAACGATCTGGCATTTTTAAAACCTCAAGACGTTGCTTCTTCGAAGGAGATTTCAAAGGAGGAGCGTGGGTCTCGGAGAGCGGGCACTACTTCGAGCTGGCATGAGATGTTCGTTAAGGTTTAGTGCTAGGTACAGAAAGTGCTGCCGCCCATCAACTGCAAGAGCCTTCTTTGTATGAGCGAGGACCTGGGAAACATAGCGTGAAAGACGGTGAAAACTAGGGATCGTGTTCTGAAGCGACTTATTTGATTTTATCCATGTCTTCGTTTGTTCCCTCGGTTTTTTTTTTCTTGCCCAGCTTTATGGCGGTAGCACATGACGCAGAGTAAGTGCTTTGTTTACTATTTTCATCGTCCTTTTTGTTGTCTTTCTTGTTTAGTTCTGGTTAGAAACGTCGTGACTAACCAACTAGATTTTGTGTGCGGACGCTGCTGTACTCCTCATTGTCTTTACGTTAACTAAAACTGCGTATATAGTCAGGCTGACCTTCCTACATATACGTGCTCTTTCGTTGTGGCGGTTAGTTACTACTAACAACCACATGTGGTGGTTAGTTACTGCTAACAAAATTTGTTTTCGGGATGCAGGAGAGGTATTTAATTCGTGTTCTCAGTGCTTGTCCTAGTCTTTATAATTCCCGCCGCTTACACTGCCGGGTTCGAGAATGGCGTAAACAGAATGCGTTTGTTTCTCTGCACATTCATATGACACCTTGGTGAGTGATATACAGGGTGATTTCTTTTTTCAAGGCAATACAGATTTTTCGTAAACGTTCTATGACAGTCAGGCTCACGTAGTTTTCGACCGCGAGCTCTACGTCAAGACGGAAATGCTCTGCCGCAACCACTCCGTGGCCGCGACTAATGGAACATCGGAGGGACTAATTATAGAAAGCTCGTTAATTAAATAATTAAAATTTTAATAATTGGATTGAGGGTAGTTGTACATATGGGAAAGTTGTAGGCGGTCACAATTTACAGCATGCACTTTTTTTTTTTGAAAGCAAAAGAATTGCACGTAGTTTGACATACTGATTATCAAATTTTAATGGAGAGATTGAAATCCAAGCGCGTCAAGGACCGCAGGAAACGTGGCCGTTCTGTCACATCAGAGCGGCATTGTACCCGTGACGAGGAAGTGACGAACTTTGAATCTCGGTGCATCCTAGCTGAGTCTGGTCAGGAAAGACGGCAAGTCGTCTGAGATACGCAAGTAGACACCGCGATGTGTGGCGCTCATTTGTTTCCTTTCTAGGCTATATAAACAGGCGCATAAAACTTTTTCGCCTGTCTGCAACGAGAAGCTCCACAGTGACTGCCCTTGCATTGTATGCTATGTAGAGAAAGAAAATGTGGATATTGCGGCTCGCTTGTGCACACCACGAACGAAATTGATGAGCACCAAACATCACACGCAAAGGCAAGGTGATCCGCTGAAGCAAGTGAGATGACTTGCCGCTTTCCACGACAGGATACCGTCGCAACGCGCCTTCATTCAAATTTTGTCACTTCCTTGTCATGGGAAGCTCCGGTCTGACTTAACAAAGTTGCCGTGTTTCCTACGCGCTCGGTGTGTTCGATTTCGATATCGCCATTGGAATTGGTTCATGAATATGTCAAATTATGTGCAACTTTTATGATTTCTAAAAAAATATGCATATGTTATAAATCGCGACAGCCTACAACTTTCCGATGTGAACTACTGCTCTCATTTAAGGAAATAATTGAAAATGGAATTAACGAGTATTTTGTTAAATAGTGACTTCTATGTCACTTTAACTGCGGCAAAGTATTTCAGCCTCGACGTAGGCTGAAATACTTTGTGCGAGGACGAGTGCAGTCTGACTTTAATAGCGTTTTTTTATATATAAAAGATCTGCATAGTATACAAAAAAAAAAAAACAATGACTACCAAGTTTTTTGCGCTCCCAAACGTCAAACGGGGCTGTTGGGCCCACCGCTCAACTTTTGCGAATCACGTCGTGAATGTCTCGCTGCGGGGTCTATGATATGACGCACTGGTCCTCCCACATACAGCGCATGGTTTCGCAACGGGAAGTGTTGTGCACCAGCCTTAACCATACGGTTAATAGCCCGAGTTCGTGCGCCTTCTTTATTGACTCCTTCATTCATCGTCATTTCCGAGCTAGATGCGCTGCATGCGCGCCGTTTCCGCTTCTCACTTTCACGCTGCTCGCAGCGCTCGCCGTTTGTCCACAGGCGTTGCCGCCGCGCGCCTTGTTAGGACGATCAGCGGAGCGTCTCCGCGCCCTGCGGGTCCGCAAATTGGAGCCATGCGCCTCTGAATGAAACGCAGGTGCTCCACATTGTCCAAAAGCGCGCCGCGCAGATTCCACGCACGCCGGGTGCACGCTTCAGCGCACCGCAGTGCGCTTCTGGGGCCCGTCGTTGGAAACGCGCGCGCCGCCTGTGCTTGAATGAAAAAGAGCCGAGATGGCGAACGCCGTGGAATGCCCACCTGCTCGTCTCTTATCGTCGCTAGCGACAGGATGTGCGGTCAAGGGTGCGCCCTGCGCAAGACGCGCTAGAAAACCACGCGTCTGGCGCATCCTTATAAATCTCTACTGTCACGTATACACTTTTTTTTTTGTTTACTTTAAGCGCTTCCTCGGAAAATGCAGCTGCCTCGACGATGGCTTTTTTTTTTTCTTCTTTTACCCGCCCTTTCTTTTTCTTTGTATAAGATAGAACTATGTTTAGCGGTCATTTGCCTCGCAGGAACGGCTTGGCGATGCCAGGTGCGAGGTATATCTTTACGGAAGACTCATCTTGGAAAGGCTGTTGTTTCGGTTATAATGCGCACTCTATAGTGCAGAAAGCAGATTGAGAGAAATGATTGTTTCTGATATCGCGTTTCTCAGGAATGCTTTTAGAGAGAAGGCAAAGTGGAAAGTGAAGCTTAATGTCCCAAATACTGAGATACATACATATATATATATATATATATATATATATATATATATATATATATATATATATATATATATATATATATATATATATATATATAAAATCCTGAATATATGATGCGCTCAGCCGTCGAACTTTGCGCATACGAAATTCTAATTTTTATGTATGTTTTAAAGATGTTTTTATGTTGGCAGTGGCAAAATTCTGTAGCGTTGTTATCTTCTCTCTTTTTTTTTTCACACGTTTACTTCACGTTTACTCTAAGAAACCGATTGTATAGTAGCGCATCCAGGACAGGACCAACCGAGTGACACAGGAACGTTTGGTCCAATCATGGATGCGCTATACTATTGACTGTTATGATGAATCACCAACCAGCCCGACGTGCTACATTACTGGTTTACTTCACTTTATAGTAATAATTGTTAGGGTTCTACGACCAAAAACCACGGATATGATCATGAGGAACGCCGTATGGAGGAGTCCGGAAATTTTGACCATCTGGTATTTTTTAACGGGCAGCTAAATGTAAGTACACGTGCACAGGCCTCCAGCGTTTCGCCTCCATCGAAATGCGGCCGCCACGGCCGAGATCCGATCTCATGGCCTTAGGGTCAGCAGTCGAGCACCATAATCGACCGCCGTGGTGGGTGTACTTCACATTCTGAAGGTTACTGCGCATCGGAAAAACACATGGAGTTGAACTTTTGGGAAGACAAGAAAGCTATCTCTTAAATGACGACGCATTTGACTCAAGGAGCTTTTTTTTGCGGTTGTTAACTGAGAAGCACATGCACAATTTTGAGAATCGTCAGTAAACATCCCATCCTTTTCTTTTCGGTACGCTAATGGGTGCGCGTGCCCGCATTTCTTATTAAGTACCACCTGTGCTATAGTAATTTCGTTCGGCAATTGACGTGGCTTTTATGGCGCCTTATAACGGACATGAAGGCGCCACTCACGAAATGCGTCGTGATAACTCTCCAAAGAGCTCACTTGGGCTTTGGGGCGGTTTCGGGGGATCAACGCGAACTTTTTTATACGAAATAGCATTGTGAGCATTTCTGCCAGCTCGTTGCCTCGCCGCAGAGCGCCTGTAAATTAGCCGGTAATGTGTAGTTCGTGTCAACGGTGTCAAGGCACGTAGTAAATTTCTTCGATTAGGCGCTTGTAAGGATCGGAAGAAAAAAAATAATTCTGGAGCTTTGCATGCCGGAACCGGGATAGATTATGGAGCTCGCAGTAATTGTGTTACTGCTTAATAATTTTGACCGTCTGGGATCCTTTTACGTGCATGCGAAGCAGAATATAAAGACGTTTTCGCATTCCACGCCCACTGAAATGCGGTCGCGGCGGTTCAGATTTAACAGGGCGACCTCATGCTTAATGCCACAATGTCGCAGTCACTAAGCCGGTTTTCCTGTTCTTTGCCTGTTCGAACGTCTTGCTTTCCCAAGTATATATTCGTCGTTTACAATCGATTCAGTTCGGCGACTGCTACGAAAATATCTAACTAAAGTCGAGGTCATAGTTATGGATTGGCTCCTCTAGGAGAAGGCGCTACTTTCAGGTCAGCAGCCGAGCACCGTAACCACTGTACCACCGCGGTGGACACGATCACTCTTGTCTAGTGTTGATCGACCCTGGGGATGTCCCATCTACCATCTGATATGAAGCTAACGCATTTCTCTCGCATTTACCGTATAAATCGTCTGCCGCGGGGGATCAGTGGTATACGGTGCTCGGCTGCGGACCTCAAGGTCGCGGGTTCGATCCCGGCCGCGGCGTTCACATTTCGATGGTGGCGAACTGGTAGAGGCCCGTGCACTGTCGATGTCAGTGTACGTTAAAGAACACCAGATGGTCGAAATTTCCGGAGCCCTCCACTACGGCATCCCTCATAATCATATCGTGATTTTGGCGAATAAAACTCCAGATATTATTGTTATTACGGTATAAATCGACAATGACTTGCCTTCATGAAACTGCTACCTCATATTATTGCGACAGCATAGTTCACAACTCATTCACCGGTTGTCACGTGTTGTGCCACTGGAGGAGGAGGAGGACAAAACTTTTACCGAAACCAATGAAAACAGTTCACCACATTCGTGCTGCGCACAGTAGTTCGGACAATTAACTGAAATTTTGCGTATGGGCTACTGTTCTCACATTGTTTCTCGAGTGGCGATAGTATAGCAGCCAGCGTTCTACGGGAAGAAACTTTCGCTCACTTCATTTATGATTCTCCTACAATGAAGCGGAAGTCTCGGATTACGGAAAGTCTCTTTTTACGTTTTCAGATATAAGGAAGGCGCATGAAAAATGAAGAGTAACTCTAATCTTGTGCATATAAATACAGCTTAGAATAACATTTATCTGAAATAATTGGCTAAACATGAGGGGAAAAGTGTTGAAAATCTGCGGTCTATTCACCAAGGATTTTTCGTATTCTATGTCGTAGGACAAAACTGGAAGGTGTCCAGGGCCTGTGTTTCTTAACAGCGCGAGGGTCTGTACGTGTTGTAGGAGTGTCTACACACTAATGGCAAGTGTGCTTTCAGAAATGAGCTGGCCAGCGCGACAGCCAAAATTGATTTGTTGCACATTGAAACATTGTTGACTTCGTGACGGTGCGTCTGAACGCGTTTGTAAGACGTTGAGTTTCGTGTACGTCGTTTTTCCGCGCAGATGAACACCTGTTATATGCTCTATGTATACAAAGCGAGTGCCGTGGTGGGTTTCTACTAGCGTCAGGCCAGTCCGTGGCTGAGGACAGTTATGCGACGCGTTGGCGACGCGTTATCGTACTGTGCGAGATAAATTGTTTGTCCGATAGTGGGTTTTCACCCGGATTCCGCAGGACAGTGTCTGAAATATCGGCCCATTATACCGCCAGCTCGAACTAGCGCTATAAAGCGTTCGACGCTTGCGTCACGTCGCACAACAATATGCTGATTATAGGAGCGAGAGCACTGACTTTTCCCCATTTTTCTCCTTCCTAGCTATTGTTTTGCAGCTTTTTGGCGTTGCGCCAGCTACGCGATCTGCTCACTTTCCCCAGTCCACTCATTTTATATCAGTTCGAGCTCTGAGACACTGCGTCACGTTGTACCGTCTTCAGGATCTGCCGAAGTCGTAGCGGAACCGAGCTGCATTTCTTCGCGTAGATGCCATCGTCATCATCGTCTGGCTGCTGTCGCTTCACAAAAACTTTCGCAAAGGTCCATCTGGTAACGCCCCGAAGATCCCCAAGCAATGCTGGATATGCAAATGCATCGCATGAAGCTGATTCCCACAATGGGTAGGATCTGCATAATTTTCGCCGTCGGCCCACCCCTTTTAAAACGTCAGCGCTATGGGTGGCTTATCGTTATTGTTTGTGGTCGACGTCCACTTTTCTCCCTTTGCTATCTCCACGATGCAGACTTGCGGATTAGGCTACAGTATGCCGCATTTATAAGTTGCGTCACTTCTCGTATTTCAAGTTTATACTTGCGCGCGCCACCGTTCTTTCTTGATGCTTGCTTTATCCGTTGGATGATTTCGTGGACCTCTGTTTTCTTCATTTATGCCGTCGCTCTACGTAATTATGGGCAGCCTTTTTTTCTTTTCTTTTTTTTTTTTCTCGTCCGTTGGCAAGGTCAGCTACCTGGTACATGGCATTCCCACTCTCATCTATGCTGGGAGTTGAAATGAATAATCAGTTTCGTGCTCAGTTATGCCTGCTGTGTATGCGATCACCAGCAAGGTTGGTTGGTTTACTTAAAGGGTTCTACGCCCCCCAAACCGACTCAGGCTGTGAGAGACGCTGTAGTGGAGGACTCCGTATAATTTCGACCATGTGGGGGGCTGTTTAACGTGCGCTGTCGTCGCGCAGTACACACGGGCCCCTACAGCATTTTGCCTCCATCGACATGAGGTGTCACCGGTAAGAGCCCTGGCGGTCCATGCGGCACGCTTTCTCTGCTTTTCATGAGCAGGCACAGCAGTGGTTGCGAACAGTGGCGGCGGCCACATCTCATGGCGCGCCACGTCATCGCGTGCGGTCGCCCTTCGCCGAAAGCAGTGAACTCGGCCTCGAGAAGCCGAGCGGCGCCCGAAGGGCGGCCAGCGGCCCGGGGCGGGTGCTCCGGAGGGGGATGGGCAGGTGTTCTTGGCCGTCACCTGCCCGGGCGCCCCACCGCTGCCGCAGGTTGAGCAGCCGCGCAGTGGCGGGCGACAAACACGCGCCTCGCAACAGCTGCCTCTTTCAAGGCGAGTGTGTGTTTGCGCTTCGCTCGTATACTGCCTTGAGTGCGCCCCCCGTTTCCTTCGCGCTGGCGATTAGCAGCGCTCGCGTGCAGCTTGCTTGCTGCTGCTGGATCGCCTCCCCCTTGTACTTCTTTGAAGTGGCCACCCGTTTGGGCGCAATATGTGCTCCATTTGGCATTGCGTGCGCTTTCGCCCTCTCATACTTCTAATCGGCCAGCCGTAGCCTACAGATATAGTATGTGCGTTCGCACTAAACCTGCCGTTGACGCGTGATCGCCACGCGTGCCGTTTTCCTCCCGCGCTACAAGCGCAGCTGCTGGCAGGGCAAAGGCCGGGGCATCCCAAGCGATTGTCTAGCCACCGTATCTCTTGCCACTGATTTCGGCATGTGTACTGTTACAAAGCAGTATTGGCATTTCGTCGGCGCAGTGACGATTTGACTTCAGTTGTGTAACCGCACATGCGTTAATGATGGCACGAGAAGCTTAGTATAATGCGAGTGCTCTGATGACTAATTTGTGTAGTTGTCTGTCAGGGTCGCATGTAACATGTTACTTGTTTCGCGCACTTTCTACTCCAGAGAATCGACAGATGGTTAAGGCGACAGTCATAGTTTTTTTTTAAGCATCCAGCTTTAAATGCTTCAGGGTGTTCGAAAGTCACCCAGCTGCATTCATATTCCTGTCTCACTTTCTCAACAAATCCGAACGAACCCGTCGTGTCAGCCCAGTGACTATGGCGCTGCTGGTTTGATCCTGGTTGCGACGGTGGCATTTTAACCGCAATGAAATGTCAGAACGCTCGTTTACGAATCAGAGGGTCAGGTTAAAGAACCTCGGGCGATTTGAAGGAATTATGAGTTCCTCAACTACGGCGTGAATCATAATCAGATCGTAGCTTTCGCTCGTAAAACCCTGGATTTGATAACATCTGAACAGTCTGTGACTGAAAAAAAAAAGATATGAATGCATGCCTGCGCGAAATCAATATTTATTAAGGCATGCACTTTTAGCCATGTATGCGGCCGCTCTTGTAGTAGGAAAAGCAGACCATGAGCAACGAAGCGATCTCTCACGGATCATAATTGTTTAGAAGATCAAGTTTTGGGGTTTTACTTGTGAAAACTATGCACAATATGGCTGAGAGCCAGTTCGTATTAGGGCACTACAGAATAATTTTGAGCGCCTGGTTCATAGGTGTAACAGCACAAACGTAATAGGATACAAAGCAGACACAGGACAGAGTGTTGTTACTGAAGAGTTGAAGGGGCCCTGCAACATTTTCCCAAGTAATCGTCGAGGGGCTTCATTGAAAAAGTTTATTGCCTCACGAATCGACTGTCGCAAAAAATTTTTAGAATCCGTCAAGTACAGGCACAGTTACAGGGTATTGTTGCGCGCTTCAAACGCTTTCTCTCTCCTTTCGTACTAGCGAGCGTGCTGTAGGCTATGCAGGGAAGGGGATGACAAGGGGGGCCAGAAGATACGTCTCTTCGTCAGCGCGCGTCATGACCTTGAGCCAGGCCCGTAGACAGGGGGGGGGGGGGGGGGTCTCTAGGGCCCCCCCCCCCCCCGAAATTCGGATGGAAGGGGGTGTTTTCACCGAAGAAAAATAATAAAAATGGGTGTTTTTCAAGGCTTTCAACGGGTGCCCCCCCCCCCCCCCCGAAAAAAATTCCTGGCTACGGGCCTGCCTTGAGCACTTCCTTTTTCTTCAAACGCGTGGCTTAATTTCAGTGTGATTGCGCGCGCGGGCACGTGGCGGCATCCCGCGGCGGCCATGGCAACTATGCAGCTCACGAAGCTCAAATCAGCCAACATTCGTGGGCTTCAGGGTCGCCGTTGGTGGCTACTTTTGGACCCCGTTGGCGACGAAAATTTCCAGTTGGCGCCATGGCTCTTTTTTAAACTTGTGGTTTTACTTATTCAAAATGATTTTATTTTTTCATCAATAGTAAAGGCTCTGTTGATAATACCGCTTCTGTTCTATTTGGCTAGAAATATGGCGATAATAACAAATGACATGGCTACTTTGGCTACTTTTGGCGTGAGTTCTGGCGCCTTTTCATCTCCACCCAACGGCAACCCCGGTGGGTTTTGTGCTGATAAGGTGGTCATTTTGGGTATATGGCATCATTTGTCGAGAGAAGAGGGAGCGATTTCTAGCTGACATTGAGAATTGTAAATTCCAATAATATCTGGGGTTTTACGTCCCAAAACCACGATATGATTATGAGAGACGCAATTGTAAATTCCAAGTCGCGTGCTGCGCTCGCGTGTTCTCAGGAGCCTCGGCAGCGTTTTGTGACCATGCTGAAAAAGTGTTGCAGGGCCCCTTTAATGGAAGAGTGATGTTACTGAAGACCATATCGGTTATATTTTACCGTGGACCTCAATTTCGGTACATGGGCGTTTTCCGCATTTCGCCCCCCATCGAAATGCCAGCGCTGTGGCCGGGAATCTAACGGGTGCTTTTGTACTTAGTGGCGCTGCACGTTAAACGCCAACCAACTACGGTCGGTGTTTAAAAATGCTTAGGGTGTCCAGAATATTGAAGGTTTCGAAAGCGGGCTCCGTTCGAACAAGCTTGACCACGATTATAATCGCGCTGCAGGCGGTCTCAGAGCGCTGACATGACATGACAAGAACTTTATTTGAGTCCTGAGGAACTGATATGTAGGGGAGCCAGAGGCACCCCCCCAGATCAAGTCGGTGGCTCCTCCCACGATGGGACCGGAAGTCGAAGTTCCGTCGCGATGTCGTGGGCCCTCTGGACGGCCTGGAGTTGGGAGTGAAGACTGTTCTGTAAACAATTATTTAACTTCGTTTTAAATTCAAGAAGCAAGGCAGGGTCTCCAGATCATCATCATGGAGCAAAGCAAAGTTTTGTGTTGTGAAAGTTGTTTTTATTTTCAGAACAGCTTCTAGCATGGCCAGACCTTCTCAAACCGCCACTGGAATTAAAAAAAAGAAAAAAAAAACTTACACTTGCGTTTGAGTGAACACGACCACCCCGAAATGTTCGCAAAATCCTGCTATGGGAGTTTGCGCTGTCTAGACCGCCGAGGCTGGCGCAAGCCATCTGATGAACGCTTTTCCGGCATATGTATGTCCAGTGAACAACTCTATAAAAATACATCAGTGGCGTTATCTATGAAACCGCAACAAATGTGGTATATGCTTTTAATGTTATTGTCGCTTGCAGGTCTTAGTGTTCACTAAAAAACTAAGGAATACGGAGTGGTCTGATTGAACATGACCTCCGTCATGTTTCGCTCTTGCAAGAAAGGGTGAACGGGCCTGAAGTTAGCGGTCACTCTGTATTGTGGAGAACTTGCCTCGTGTGGTCGTGCGTCCAACGTTGCTGAATATGTAAGCGTATGGTATATTTTAGCACGCGTGGACGTGTCGCTTGCTGTAGCTCTTTTCCGCGCCTCGATCTTCCTCGATACCGATTCTAAAAGTACGGCCGCTGTACTTCGACTACATCGAGCTGAGTGTCAAGGTCGAGGCACTTCACGCCATAACTTCAGTCCAAGGGAGGCTTTCGCTGCGATTGCAGTCGTAGGGGGTATTAAGTCGAATTCTATACACATCCGCCGAGATTCGCGTAGATAGTCGCTCACGTGCGGTCCTCGTTGGGGTCAGCGTCCCGACGGGGACCTCGGGTGACGAAAGCCTGGCCTGACTGCTGCTGTTCGAGCGTAGCCGCTCGATCAACTCAGCTGCATGCGAGCGTTCGGGCCAGTCATATCAGTACTTTTGTCTGACGGTGTGTTATGTGATCTTTTTGTCTGCGCCCTTCCAACTGCCAGCTTGGGAAGATGAGTACGCCGCCATTCGCGTGAATCTTGCAGAAACAATTGTATGTCGTTGTTTCATAATAATTGCTCAAGTTTCACGTGCCAGAACCACGACGTGATTATGAGGAACGCGGTAGTGTCGGGACTCCGGATTAATTTCTACCGCCTGGAGCTCTTTAACGTGCACCTAAATCTCTAAGCACACGGGTGTTCTTTCCATTTCGCCCTTATAGAAACGCGGCCGGCGTGGCCGGGAATCGAACCCGCGCCCTCGATGTCGTTGTTTCGTCGTGGCTTTATCAAGTGCTTGTGCTCATAGTTATGTAACTAGAACTCTTTTCAGAAAGTTAGGACTATCATATTTTTACTTGTACATACTGTTTTGTTCTCTGGGTATGAGCTGCGCTGCGCCGGTATACTTTTATTATCTTCAAGTCATTTCATTGCTTCGTTTTTTTTTTTCTTAAAGTCGCATTGCCCTGTCGTAGGCTTGAATTGCGCTAATCCATCAAGTACCAAATAAATATGCTTAAGTCGTTGTCGGTTGTTTTCAGTAGGGCTAACTGAGCGCTCAGGATTTAAATCGAGGTCTTTACTGCGATAACTCGACACAGCGGATCATTTCGGCTCTAAACAAACACGCCTGAGCAATCGAGACGCATAAACGTAGGCTTGAACGTTGTTGCACGCTTTTGCTGGTCTGTAACTACAGTATTTCAATAAGACATCACCAGAGAACTAAAAAAAAAAAAACATACCTAAATGGCCATATGTCATACCAGATTCTTGATGAGGTGCTGTTTTACTATTGCCCCTGTCATCCCACTAGCGACTTTGTGTATATGCGATATTAGCTGAATAAATCTCAAATTTTATGACGGTTATCACGGAATAAAATCACTCCATGTGAGTTAAAGGGACTGTCTTGAAATACACGACTAACAGATACCAAAATATCGATAATCAATCAAGTTTTTGGTAATTATTTGCTTGATTACTCCAATTGTTTGCGAATATGGGCCACAGAAGTGCGTAAACTGATTGATTGATTCTTGGTGTTTAACGTCCCAAAACCACGATATGATTATGAGAGACGCCGTAGTGGACGGCTCCGGAAATTTCGACCACCTGGTGTTCTTTAACGTGCACCTAAGTACACGGGCCTCAAGAATTTCCATCTCCATCGAAAATACGGCCGCTGCGGCCGGCATTCGATCCGGCGACCTGCGGGTCAGTATTCGAGCACCATAACCACTAGACCACCGTGGCGGGTGACGGCGTAAACTGGATGTGAACGCAGATTTCACGAAGCTGGCATCGCTGTTTTATCAAAATATCTCTTAGTTGAACGCTGAAGATCGGGTAGGTATGCGTTTGTTTGGGTGAATCCGGACGCCTGGTACTCATAGTTACCTATCGCTTTTGATTTGCAGCATTTCTAGACACCCGCCTCAGACATTCTTTTTCTTCCGGCTGTAAAAAGAAAAAAAAACAGAAAAAAAAGTAAAAAAAAAAGTGAGCGTTTCTTCGATGAAGTGCATGTTAAGTTCCTCGGCTGCAAATTACGTGCAAAAGACTCTACGGGCTATGTGAAAGGCAGCCGATGACTCTCGGAAGCACGTGCACACTTTTGCAGGCCGTTGAATTCACGCGCTTTCTTATTCTTATTCATATCAGGAGCCGCTTCTTGCGCTTGTACGCTTTCTTTCTTTATTTTTTTTTCTCTCTCCCCGTGCTTGCGCTTACTGAAGTATATTCCATAGGTGGTGTGCATAGTCGGGCGCGCTGCCTGCCTTCGTTGGTGCCATGTGTGAAGGTTGCGACAGTCCCCTTCGCAACCGACTGCCCTCCCAGCTATATCTGAGCGGAGACAGGGCCGCTCGAACCGCGCACATGTCGCATTTCTTGCGGCCCGCGTCTATTTCTTTCGTGGCGCGCGCACTTTTCCAACACCTGTCGAGACACGTGGCTTCGCAGCCGCACTCTGGGGTGTGCGCGCTCTATCTCCTCCTGTCCTTACCCTCGAGTCCTCTCTCGATTAGCGTTGTGTCGTATTTCCCGGTAGGTCGCCGTCTCTCTACCCGGCGGCGGCCGTCGCGCGCGTCGCGGGGGGGCTCTTGGCAACGAATAGAGCGGCCCTACTCTCGCGGTAGACTCCCGATATCGAAGCCGCGATCTTCTCTTGGCTGATTCGCTTTCAGCGCTTTTTAGTTTGTCTCGCTCTCTTTATCTCCGTTTTTGTCTTGTTTTTTTCCTCGTCGGCGGCATCGCAAAAGCTGAGCCTGCTGCTGCGGGAACAAGGTCGCCTCCGGGCGCGCGTCCGGGCGCGCGCCATCTAAACAGGCTTCTGCGCGCCGCGCTAACGCCAGGTGCAAAGACGCAGAAATTCCCCCCCTCCATGCGGCCTAGGCCTCATCCCATCCCCTGCAGCGGCCTCTCTGTCTTCCACGGGCGGACGTTCTGCGAATGCGTTTCTTGTGGTCGTTTCTTGGCTTGGTTCGCTGTTTTTATATTGATCACGTTCCGCTATTTCCTTCGTGTCTTCTCGCAAGCGCGGGCCTATGTGGCGAGCTTACTTGCTTGTTCTTTTTCTCTTTCTCTCTCGCCGCTTTTTTTTTTTTTAATTCAACGTACCTCTCAGCTTATTTCTTTCGAGCCACCCCGTGCGTATTTGCCGAACGGGGCGGCCGTAGTCGTACGACGGCTTCATTCTCCAAAACCGCCCTCGGTTTTGGCAATTTGCTGAAGTATGACTGGACCGTGACATCTCCTCCCTCTCATTCTTGAGGCCGACTGGGTCGATCTTGAGAGGTGAAAGCATTGACGATTGCGATATTGGAAAACCAGAATGAAATGACGACCTCTGCAGCTTCGTTCTTTTTATTTAGCGCTTGGCGTAGTGGAAACCTGTCGCACTCTTATACCTGTGTGCGCCTAGCACCTGCGGACGGGGTCGGCCGAGCGTGTTGACGTCAGCGACTGACTTAGAAGCCGGGCTAGTTGTGGCTTTTATTGCGCTCACTCGTGGAGCTCTGACGTCCTTTTCGACGCATGAACGTTGTATGTAGTGACTCTGGAAGGCAATAGAACGCGGTGCTTCTTAATATTAAGCAAAAAAAGGAAGGGAGAAAAGAGCAGTCGAGGGAGAGTGCTGTTGACGGGCATGCTTTCGAAATTCTCGTGCTTCTGGCTTCCGCTGACCATCTTGTTATTGCGCGTGTGGTTGTGTAGGAAGGCGGGCGGAAGTAGAACGAGTAGTTTCCGGAGAGTTTGGATCCCGAGTACGCTGTTTAATTGAATAAACTCAGACCAGAGCGCTCAATACTGGAATATTGCTACCTCTTACTGCTTCTTCCTCGCCCCAAAAAATGTGAATTAGATAAACAGAGAATGCAAGAAGAAACGAAAGGAAAGAAGTAAAGCTTGTCTTCAATTTCATTTTCTTTCAAGCGTGCCTTGATCTTCTTTGCTCTCGGATTGCCTTTAATATTATTATTATTATTATTATTATTATTATTATTATTATTATTATTATTATTA
Source organism: Rhipicephalus appendiculatus (assembly GCA_030522465.1). Lineage (NCBI taxonomy): Eukaryota > Metazoa > Arthropoda > Arachnida > Ixodida > Ixodidae > Rhipicephalus > Rhipicephalus appendiculatus. Next base: position 2,970,743 of record JALIZH010032933.1, read on the forward strand.
TTATTATTATTATTATTATTATTATTATTATTATTATTATTTGAGTGCCAGTACGTCTGCTAAATTTTTCTCTCAGTAATGGAAGGCAAGTGTGTGCCTTTTTTTTCTTCTCTGGACTGCAGTCTTGCCTATACGGTTTATACCGTGTACGTTTTGGACGGTGTACAGTCGCGCTCAATATGAGTTGCAACACGCTGGCTGTGGTTAAAGTGACCCCAAGCCTGAACAATGACACCGACAAACGTCAAATTTGTTCAGGACGTACCGCGAATTGAGATAGTTTTATTCGCCATTTTTTTCTATATAGGTGCCAGTTTGCAGTGTTGGCGCCATTTTGAGTAGAGACAGCGTGTTGCTACTCATATTGAGCGCGACTGTACATGATTTATGCCGTACAGTTTTTTGTATGGTTTGTATTCATGAGTTAAAGGGGCCATGACATGGTCGCCCAACAATTTGCGGTTTTGGGCGAAAAACGAAGGTAGAGGGTCACATATGCTTGTACACGTGTGAAAGCTGGACTGTAAAAGATTATTTCAGTCCAAAATAAGCCGGGGAAGTCGTCGGCTGTAAACTCCGCCCACCGCCAGCGACCGCCATTTTGCCATGGCTTGCGTGACGTCACTAACTGCGAGGAGCAGTGACGTCGTCTGCTACGTTCCACACGCGGTCAGTGTGTTCACTGCGAGTGTTGCTCTGTTGCTGTTTCAACCGCTGCAAGTCATTTAGTTCCAGAGGCAAGTTGAGAAAAGCAGAAATAGCTCGTTTTCACGCGCAGCTGAACATGGAACACGGAATGCAGACCGTGCAGACGCTCGCACAGCAAGCTACTCGTTACGTCACGGCTAGCGAGCGTGCCAGTGTTGCCCGACTCTCAGGCCGCTCGCTCGTTCATAAAAATATTCAATTATAAATTAACGGCACGACCAAATGCGCTAAAATTTCGCCAGCTTGTCTGTGAACGTACAAGGATCAACCTACATAACACAGATTATGGTCGAAAATTGGGTGTCATGGCCCCTTTAAGCAAGTGGGCTGTGGAGACGATGACAACGTTATATATGCCTGACATTTGCGTTTAAATTGCACAAGACATGAAAACACAGGATTCTCCTAAATATATGCTTGGTAAGGCAGTTGGTCTGAATGACGCTTTTGAGGCAACGTGACAGCAAGTAGTCAAGGTTTGAGCTCAACCCAGATGCATCCAATGAGATGGCTTGGGCAGAGACGAGGCGGCGTCGAATAAAAACAACAAGCGTTCAATACGTAGTTACGGGAGAGGGGTGCGCGCCAACGAGCAACACGAGATGTTTGGTGTGCTTCCAAGTTGAAGCAACAAGTGCCGCTCCGGATAAACTCGCGCCATAATGTCGCCTCTGGGAAATAAATGCATTGGTGACAAGGAGGTCCGTCAGCTGGCGTCTCTTGTATCGATGTCTATCTTGCGTGCATCCTGCTCTCAATCGCCGCATGGGATGAGCGTCCGAATGGAGGAGCGCAGGATGTTCACGAACAGAAGACACGTGCACGTGCGCTCAGGCACGTTTAGTCCTTTTCGCGCCCGGGTGTTCAGAGGCGGACGTTGCCGATGACCGATTCTTAGCGTTTGGCGTCGATTTTAATTTCTTCAAACCTTTTCAGGATGGCAAATCGCAGCTTGCTTCACGCATCACACTGGAAGTTGTTTTTCACTTCCATTCTCAAGAACACAAGGCGCACTTGGCTCCATGACACGTGATTTCACATTTCCCTTATTGAACTCGACGAGTTATGCGAACAGTCGCTTACGTCCGCTTGTTGCTTACTTGGAAGATTTGTATTTTGTCTGGAGCACCTTAGGCGTGACTAACCTCTGTTCTCGAAGCTTTATCTTGATGTGGCCGCAGAACTGAACTTCTGCGATTCCTGTCCTTTTATGCCTCAATCTGCTGGTCAGGGTAGTAAACCAGGCTTTTTTTTGCTTAGCCCCCTTTCCCTTCCTCTGTGTCTAGCTATGGTGATTGGCTTGACTTAGACGCCGCTTGTATACGACTGGTTCTATCGCATGAGGTGCACTGGGAATTGAATTTTCTGCCCTTACTACGTCCCTCGTCCATTGTAGCCAACGGGAGTGTTGACGTAGTCTCTACGTCAACACTCCCGTTGGCTACAGTGCACTACGTATTAAACGCTTGTTGTTGTTATTCGAACGCCACCTCGTCTCTGCTCAAGATACCTTTCATCTTTCTCTCTCTCTCTGCACTGCTTGCACTTACAGGTCTACTCTCTAAGAAAAAAGAATATGTGTCTCGTTTGTCTTTCTTTGCTTTCATGTCGCTGGAAGAAAATTGTCTTCGCTGCTCAACATGATCTTGTCAAACGTCGGAGTTAGCTTCTGATCTGATTACTGTGGTGCTTGTGCTTCCTTTTTCAACTTCTTACAGTTATGTGTGCGCTCCTGTAAAAGAGTTTCGGTGTCTTCTATTCATGTTAATAGCCGTGCTAACATCTCCAGCATCTCATTCAAGCATTTCGCTCATTAACACTATTCATTTTAATACAGCTTCTCGTTCGCCTGCGTAATTCACGTAAGATATGTTTCCACTGCTTTAAATATATAGTGTTGTTGCTGCTTCGATTTTGAGTAACAGGTACTCAGTAATCGTTCTTCGATAGGTTGCTCGAGAGGTCTTCAAAAAGATTTCAGTGCTGAGCAATGATACTTCCAAGTGCGATTTTTTTTTTTAGTTTCACGCACGTAGCGAGATACGCGAAGGAAAATGTGACCAATGACTAACTAAGTGCGTAGCACTTACAGCTATAGCAACCGGATTGTATGATTGCCGTAGTTTACGATTTGCCATTTTCCCTGTTTAATTTTTTTAGAGACGTGAGTAGGGCTAGTTGGTGCGTATTAAGTGCAGACATAACTAATTAGCGCAAAAAGACAACGGACAAGGTAGAGACGACAGACAGGACGGAGCGCATATCAACTGAGCATTTATTCGCAGAAAAACATGAAATCACAGCTGCGCGGGAGGTAGCGCACACGCAAAATGTCACTCAAACACGCCCCCCCCAAAACGTCACTAATCTTAACTCTTCCCCTGCTTACGCAACCCACACGTGCCACACCTAGCCAAACGGTTCCGTGCGCAGATTTCTTTCCAAGTATATGCATTCTTTATTACTGAGAGCCAGCGACGGTGCACTCACACACCGATCACCCGCTTTCCTAATGCAAAAAGCCTCGAACATTTCTCTGTCTGCTTGCCCCCTCAACCGCCTGAGCACACGGGTGCAGTCAAACTGCGCTGTACACATACATCTTCGGCAATGGTCAGCGAGATGTCCTGCAGCCGCAACAGCATTGACAGCTGCACGGTGTTCCCTCAAACGGTCGTTTAAGCAACGACCCGTCTGACCAGTGTATAGCTTACCGCATGACAGTGGAATCACGTAAACCACTGCAACGGAGCATTCCACGAACTGCGTGGCATGCTTTTTTACACAGGCGCGAACACCCGCCGGGTCCCCTGACGGCACCATAGTGTCTGTAGCGGAAAGCCTCATTTCCGAGGTGAAGCATGCGCGACCAAACACTGGGCTCAGTGAGCAGTGCAGCCGGATACGTCCTGTACCGGTGCCGTACATGCACAAAGTGTCGCACCGTCTGCCACGCAGTTCGCGGAATGCTCCGTTGCTGTGGTTTACGTGATTCCACTGTCATGCGGTAAGCTATACACTGGTCAGACGGGTCGTTGCTTAAACGACCGTTTGAGGGAACACCGTGCAGCTGTCAGTGCTGTTGCGGCTGTGAGGACATCTCGCTGACCATTGCCGAAGATGTATGTGTACAGCGCAGTTTGACTGCACCCGTGTGGTCAGGCGGTTGAGGCAAGGTTGAGGGGGCAAGCAGACAGAGAAATGTTCGAGGCTTTTTGCATAAGGAAAGCGGGTGATCGGTGTGTGAGTGCACCGTCGCTGGCTCTAAGTAATAAAGAATGCATATACTTGGAAAGAAATCTGCGCACGGAACCGTTTGGCTAGGTGTGGCACGTGTGGGTTGCGTAAGCAGGGGAAGAGTTAAGATTAGTGACGCTTTGGGGGGGCGTGTTTGAGTGACATTTTGCGTGTTCGCTACCTCCTGCGCAGCTGTGATTTCATGTTTTTCTACGAATAAATGCTCAGTTGATATGCGCTCCGTCCTGTCTGTCGTCTCCAGCTCGTCCGTTGTCTTTTTGCGCTAATTAGTTATGTCTGCACTTGATTTTTTATTTCGCATGCTGTTCTCTGCATGGAAGTCATTTTAAGTGCGACGACACGCTCTTACCAGATCGATTACGTGGCATAGAAAGGCATAATTATTCTTGAAGGAAGTGGAATGAAATACTTTGATAGATTGCCGTTAAAGAGCTTAATTCCATCCAGGTGCCAGAAAGGCAGAAGGTTTGCGTCTAATGCATTCTAGATGTCAAAGTGGTTGCGAACTTCTACGGATGTTTATAAATCGCTACATCATGTAATCTGACCATTTCACGCAGGTTAGAATAACTTTTTTTATGGATTACATAATTGATGATAAGCATACCCATTGCTTGTGTTGCTCTGGCGACCACGGGCCACTTCTATGGATCCGGACTGCATGGAGTCATCACAGTGCAAAACCAGTGCAGTGTTAAACATCCCAATATTTTAGCGGTATTCATAGGCCTGGGCGTGGACTGTTGCATATTAGTTACAAAACCATTTTGCAGTTTCTGCCAACTTTATTGTTCGACTGGTAATAACAGCGCTACGTAAAACGAAATAGGGGGGCTAACTTTCGAAAATGGCGCACTCTAAGGTTATGAGAGAGGTCAACGTGGAGGGCTCCAGATTAAATTTTGACTACCTAGAACTCTTTTAATTCACACCCAAATCACGGTGCACGAGCGTTGTAGCATTCGCCCCCATTCGAATTCGGTCACCTCTGCCGGCAATCGAACCAGTGGCCTCGTGTTCACCAATGTAACGCAATATGTACTCACCTATACCGCAGCGGGTGGCACTGCACATGACTTTTCCAATGTTCATTCGTGCACACTTGTTGCTTGGCTAAACGGCTAGGAGACGTGACTAAAATATTTCAAGTAGGTGAAAGCCACCGTTATATGAGCTTTGTTGTGTATGTCGTCTTGTCGCGCATTCCAAAGATGAAATGTAATATCTTGTTCCGTTGTAAATTAAGTCGCCACGGTGCTTCAGTGGGTGCAATGCTCGGCTGCTGTCCGAACGACGTGAGTTGAACCCCGGTCGTTAGCATTCCGACGAAGGTGAAATGCTAGATGCCCGTGTACTGTGCGATGTCAGTGCATGTTAAAGAACCTCAGGAGGTCGAAATTATCGGGAGCCCTCCACTACCGCATTTCTCGTAGCCTGAGTTGTTTTTAGACGTTAAACCCCATAAACCAGCCAAGCAACGAACGGCGAATTTCCGCATTAAGTTTAGCTGTTGCGTCTATGTTTCTGTGTTTCCAGTGATTAAGCCAACCAGTTGAGCACTCCAGACAGAGTTTCTGATTGCGTGCTTCAGTTACAGCCATGGTAGCTTAGTTGAGTCGCCCAGAGGGGCGAATGCGACATGCGCGGTCATCACCGGAAAGCACATACGCTCATACGAAGGTGATTTTGTGACATCGTGATTCGGATAAAAGAGGAGAGTGATTTAAGCCAACACCACGCGCAGGGCTGTGAGGTTGTCGGCACTCTGAATGCGTCGCGAAGCCGCTTCGGAGGCGGCTTATCGCCCTCAACTTCTCTGAATGATCTCTCGTTGGCTTGTGTCGTGGCCACTTGCTTCTCTTCAGCTTGTCCGGCGCGAATCAGAAGTGCTGGGCACGTATACGTGCAGTGTCCTATGGGTGCTTTCTTTTCCTTGGTTCTTGATTATGTTAATCCCCGCATTGTGTGCGGCTAAACAAGCTGACGCTTTTCTTCTTAGTTCTGATTGATGAGCGCGGCAGGCTGCCTCGGAATGAGCCTATTTATTGCCGCTGCAAGTGGATGTACGTGACTTAAAAGCAAGACAGGCTGATGCTGCCGCTTCGTGCTTCCTATAATTCAGAGCGCGATGCTTTCTTGTTTTTTCTTCCTTGTGCTTGAGAAAGCTCTACGTTAAGGAGCGCCGTGGGGAGACGATGCTTTCACTAATGACATGGCCTTCTGAAATCTTACTGCAAGTATACTTCTTGGAAGAGTTGATCTCCGGGATTATTATGATGTTGTTTATTTAGACATAGGATCTCGAAACTAAACGCGACCGTCTGAGAAACTGCGCGCTCAGAGAAAAGTTCAGTCTAAGAGTATTAAGAAACCAGCTTTTTCTGTAAAGTTCGTGAAGTCGAGTCTTCTGTTGTTTGTGGAGAGCGTCTTTGGAGCCTGTGTAATGAGCCCTCCCGAATTGTTTTGCGAAAGACCACGCTTAACATAGATCTTTCGGACCCACATGTTTTTTTTTTTTTTGGTTTTTTTTTTCTGCTTTGTTCCCTCTTACCCTGCTTGTCTCCGTACTCGTTAAATCACAAGCGCTTGCCTCACACACACACACACACAAAAAAAAAAATAAATAAATAATAATAATAATAAAAAAAAATAAAGAAACAAAGAAACTACTAGGTTTTCCGAACACACTTCTCAAATTTCTTTGCGCAGAGCACTTTCGTGTTATTATTATTATTATTATTATTATTATTATTATTATTATTATTATTATTATTATTATTATTATTATTATTATTATTATTATTATTATTATACTTCTGTGCGACTTTGTTAGAAGTCTACGGCATAAGACTCGCGCACGTATGAAGCTGCAATGCATGCGCATGTGCCTTAATAGTATGCTTTGTTATTAAGGTCTTTAAGGACGGGCCTTGTTCACTTTGTTACGAACAACTCGGTGCGACACCCGCCACGGTGGTCTAGGGGTTATGGTACTCCAATGCTGACCCGAAGGTCGCGGGATCGAATCCCGGCCGCGGAGCCCGCATTTTCGATGGAGGCGAAAATGCTCGAAGCCCGTGTACTTAGATTTAGGCGCACTTTAAGGAACCCCAGGTTGTCGAAATTTCCGGAGCCCTCTACTACGGCGTACTTCATAATCATATCGTGGTTTGGGCACGTTAAAGCCCGACAATTGTTGGTTCTCCGAAAGTACGACGTATCGCTTTTACACTTGCTAAAAGAACACGAGTTCATGCGTAGGAGCAGTTTTCAACACCGCATGTTGTTCTTGCACCGTGCGTTACAGTGTGTTAGGCGCCCCGAAAGCGCTGCTGACTTTCTTGCGGGCCACGAGCCTGAGTGAAACTTTGTAAATAGTGTAGTCTACGTGTGTGTGTGTGGCTTTATGTGTTATGTGTTTATCAGTGTATATATTGTAATCATCACCCAGCTCCTGGAGTAGCATGTCAGGCGAAAAGCCAGACAGACATCTCCAGCTCTTCACTTAGAATATTTTTTTCTCTCTCTCTCTGTATTGATATTGTCCGGTCATGCACGTTAGACCGAAATGGTTTTCTTCGTACAGGTTATTGCCCGCCATCTTTTACGAGGTAAAAAGTCATCTGATCTACTGGAAGTCTTCGTTGTTGTATATTGAGCTGATTGTTCCTCGATGCCCGTTATGCGAAAGCGAAGTCTACAAACAAAGAAAAAAAAATATGGGAACTAGAGCAACTCTGTAAAGAATGTAAAAGGAAGAAGAGAAAAAAAAAACTAATTTAAGAGTGAGACGAGGAAAGCTCTTAAAAATTGTCGTATAAGCGATTGGCACGAGTTTAAACTTTGTTAGGGCGGCCGCTCGAATAGCACTGACTCGCCTTGAACTGCTCTCGCAGCCGGGGTTAATTTCGAAAGAGCGGGGGGAAAAAAAAGTAAGGGGAACACCTGAAGGCGGTCTCTTCATCAAAAGCAGCTTTTGTAAGCGTCGGTCGGCTGTCAGGCAGAAAAAAAAAGAACAAAAAAAACAAAAAAACAAAAAAAAAAAACAGCGCGGTGCTTGGAATCAATGGAAATAAAAATTGCAGACGGTCGCGGCGATTGTAATTTGGGTCCGGCGGGGCCAATTTCCCACGTCGAAATTTAGAGGCGTTCGGCCGGAGACAGTTTGTGGTGATTTATATTGCCCGCTTAGTCTTTCAGCAATTGGAGATGTATTTGTGCTCGCTTCCTCTGTGCCCTTTTCTGTCGCACTTCTTGTCTCTCTGCGCCTTTATAGCCAATATTTTTGTTTTTGTTTGTTGTATGTAGAAATTCTGTTTTTTTTTCTCCATTTCGCTCGAGTCTTTCTTCATGCTTCTTTTCATTTTGCATTTAGTGAGCTCTGCCCCCCCCCCCCCCCTTCCCCGCCTCCCTCTTTTTTGTATTAGCCGTCGCAAAGAGAGTCCAGCCGCGAGTGGCGAAATGGAATCCCACCAATGAGAAGAGACGGACGGCAACCTAATGTTATTATATCGCCTTCCTATTAGCTGGCGCTCTATGTATTACCGGCGTCATTGTTTATATCATCTTTACTCTTCCCAGGCTAACGTCGTTCTACGTGCTTCGCCTGGTTAGTTATTCAGAGCACAGTTGGAAATGAAGGTTACCATTAAAAAAGAAAAGTAATAATTGAGAATACGGCCGCGCTTTCACCCATAGCTGCCGTACATATTATTGGTGATGATGGACGTCTTTTCATGATACCTACCGGTGTGGTTCATACGAGGTATGGAGAGTATATCAGCACAAGCCGCTTCGACTGTTTCGCAGATATGGAGGATTGTATGCGTTTAAAGGGAACATCACTTTATAACGTTTGTGATTATCGCCTCGTGAACGCCCGCAGTTCGTGAACAGAGCGGCGCAGTGGTCCTGTAGTAGAAACAGGGAATTAAAACGTACACAATGCGCTGCAGCGAGTTGTGCTCGAATGGAGCAAATATCTGAGTTAAGACCGATTCCAAAATTTTGTTTAATACCTGGTGAATTGAATAATTGCGGGGCTTATGACGGTTACCGTTTGGCGGAATGGCTAAATAATGGTCGAGTGAGTTTATGCAGTTTCCAATATGGGCGTGCGGCTTTCCGCGAGGTTTGTGTGCGACGAGAAATGGGTGCTGTTTTGGGTGTCTATGGAGGCTCGGGTCATTGCTGAAACGAAGACGAAGTACAAAGCACAATCTTTTTTTTTATTATTATTATTCCAAGTTTTAACTGCACGTACCTTTGGGGGGAAACATCTCTGCCTATTACATCTCTTAGGATACCTAGCCTTCGTACGTAATGCTTGGTAAACGCCTTGCGAGAAAACTATCTCTTCAATTGCGTCAAAAGCCCAGTTTATATACCGTCTCCTTTGACACGCTAAAAAAAAGTGACTGTCTTTACTGTTCATGCTTGCCTACCGGGTTTCTCGTTTTTCATTCTTTCCTTCCTTTATTAGCACTCCACGCTTCTTACCGCACTTATGTTCGGTTCTGTTACCATAAAACTCGTAATTATTGCTGACGGGAAACGTAAAGCCGACAGTCCTAAAATATGACGTCGTAAACGTTCGTAGGAGCTCACAGAAATTCGTGGTAATGCAGTCAGTGCATGTCTTCATTAAGTCTGCTCTACTTCAAGAGGATTTGCTGCAGATGGTTATTTCGGCAATTATCTTTGAACGTATTTTCCGGCAATTTTATTTCGACCTTTTTGATTCGCCGGCGTCTTCACGGAAGTATGGGCGTTTTCCCCAAAGCGTATTCTTTCGGAAGGTATCTTGGTTTCGTCCGCGATGCCTCGAAATAACCGCTTTACCAGCGCGGCGCTATGCTTACAGCACTTCCGTAGTGGTCATAAACCATAAACTTGTCGCTCGATACGGTAAGTCTGCTGCATGTTCTCGAGAGAAGGAAAAATGTGTCTTCGTTTCTACCCACCCCCATACCACCTTATTCCGCACGTTCATTTCTATTAGAAAAATAGAAAGGGGAGTAATGAGTGGATGTCGGTATAATGTGCGGTATATTTTCGTGTGCTATTAGCATAGGTCGGCGAACTCACTCATGAGTCGACTCACGCGGACTCACTCGGACTCAGATCGAGCCGTCAGTCTGAGTCTGAGTGAGTCCGGGTGAGTAATATTTTGGTGAGTTTGAGTCCGATTGAGTCCTGCTGAAGAAAATTTTCGTGAGTGTGAGTTCGAGTGAGTTCGACTCGGGAAAATTTTGTTGAGGCTGAGTCCGAGTGAGTCCATAGCGCAAGATTCATTTCTTGAGTGAGTTCCACTTTTTTTGCCGACCTATAGTCCTATCTAGTCATCTTCAGCATTACTATCAACCTTACCCGGATTCACGTTTATACTCACGTCTACTCACATGTATTCCAAAACAGTGTCGTTCATACACCATTTCAATATTTATTGATCAGAGGCGCGAATTACGTAGGGGGGTGCCTTGCCCCCCCCCCCCCCCCCGCTAATTTTTCCTCGGAAGTTCTTGATAAATATATCTTTTGTTGTCATCTCTTTCAAGAAACGAAATGACCTTACTGGTTTGCGAGCACTCATAACTCGTATTCGAAGGTACTATACCAAAAGGCACCAAGAAGAGCACCGATTACGTGAGATATTGGTGTTTAAGAGCATGGACACCATGCATGGTCTAAAAAACTAATTCTAGGCTAACGGACTCATGAGTCGACTCACTCGGACTCACTCAGACTCCGATAGAGCCGTGAGTCTGAGTCCGAGTGAATTCGGGTGAGTAATGTTTTGGTGAGTTTGAGTCTGAGTGAGTCCGGTTGAAGAAAATTTTCGTGAGTATGAGTCCGAGTGAGTCCGGCTCAGGAAAACTTTGATGAGTCTGAATCGGAGTGAGCCCTGAGCACAAAATATATTTCATGAGTGAGTTTGAGTGGGCTCCACAAGTTTTGCCGACCTATGGCTATTATGAACGGAACTGTATGTCACACTGACTTTCGCCAGGGCTTATGCCAGAAAGCATCGGACCCGCAATATGATTTTTTAGAGCTCACAAAGGAAACGCCGCCCACCGATTCTCCTCGATCGCTCTCACCAATTTCAGCAGCATCACGTGGACCCTCAGCCACGCTCTTTCCGGCCGTACACTTCTTCGTCGTGTTTTAGTGGCTGCCGAGTTATTGCGGTAGCTCCGGCAACGACCTTGCCGATGGACCTGCGAGGACAGCACACGAAGGAACAAACCTTGTTGTTACGTCTTTATCAAAGAGTGACACTTCCTAACACGTAAGCAAGGTAGCGCACAGTATGGCTTCGCAGAAGTGATGCACACCTATAGTTCATTCACCATTGTTTCCATTCTATCGACCCATCGCTGCAGCTGCGGCTTCCACGCGGTGTTTCCCCACGTGAAGATACAGGGCTGTGTTGTCTGTGCCTGCGTGCCTAGTTCAGCAGTGCATGATCATTTATGACAGAAATGGTCGATAGCGCTGAGTGCGACGACGGTGGTGTCAAAGAGGCTATCCGACAGCTAATGTGCTATATACTGCCCGCCTTTTGAAAATGAAACACTTGACCTCCGCTCAGCTCTAGATCAGCTAAACGGAAAAATTTTCGCCTTGAACAAGTTCATTTCAACCTGAGCAAGCTACTAAAAGCACCGAACGTGCTCTTGTGATTTCTCAAGGGCATCGGATTGACTGTCTTTGACATCGAACACGAAACTATTACTACATCGGCAGCCTCGACGGTTCATCTACTCCTCTCAAACTTTTCTTTCCTTTTCCCCTTCCTCAGTGCAGGGTGGGTAGTTACGCTTATTCCCAATTAATCTCCCTGGCTTTAATTTATCCTTCCCATGTCCACTCCAGATTCCCCCCACGTCACATACCACTAAATTACTTAACCAACGTGCTTTTTGTTTTCGGTAGTAATAAGGATGTGAACAAGTTCCGTCGTTCAGCTGTAGTTGTACGCATATATTAAAAATAAGTTCTCATACCTAAAATACGAAATCGTGCTCTGTGTTTCAACATAAATATTTAAGCGACCGTCAACGTTAAATGATAGTACTCACAACACTCGATCGCGATATGACAGCGACTGCTACGGTATGCATTACGGGCCTCTTGATTCACAGTGCGCGAAACCCAACACCCCACTCTCTGCCGTTTCGTGCACCACCATAGTCGAACCGAAACGTTCTCGTGGGGTTTGACAAATGCAGGCTACAGCAGTTCAAGATTTGACAGCTGAAGGTTTAAACTAACAAACGCCTGCAGCGTTTAACGCCAGGAACAGTGCATTTTCGCGTTGCCTCAAAGCTCGCTTAAGTGTGATGGAACCACGCAGACATTGCTGCAACCGTGCAGAGCACGCCCTCAACAACACACATAGCGGTCCAATGACCTCTGCATTGTATCTGCTGTTGCTGGCTCCGTAGTATTTCACCATTGAAGAGTGAATGCCCTGTGACTGAGCTCAGCGTAATTCACTTCTCCATGCTTGTGCACTGAGGATTTTGCGTTCAGTAACTTGTATTACTGCATTTGTCGCACTGCGACAAATACAGTAATACAAGTAGTTACCTTTTTTTTTTCGACGAGAACCTATGTCAAACGAAAAATGGTTGCCTCTAGAATTGTTGCACGGCGTCGTTTACCTCACCCATCTCCAAGAGTCACCTAACGCATGTACGCATTGGGTGCAGCTGCAGCAAGTTACTTCAATGAACATTCGGGCATGATGGGCGAAAGGGAACCCGCAGAGACTAATTGCCTGTGGAAACACGCCTTGACGACGTGTTGTGAGAGGGGAAAAATATATTCTGGAGCTCGAGTGCCCGGGCGTGCGGTGTGAGCGGCTGCCGTATGAACCGTGCGCGGCGGCCGGGAGCAGAGGCGCCAGATGAACGCGGCACCCGTCAATCATAGGGAAACAACCTCGTTAAGCGCGATGGCGGCGCCACGTGTCGTTAATGGTGCAGCGTGTCACGTGGCTGAAGACGCTGTCCAGTCAACACAGCGGGTCGATACGTGGCCGAGTGCGGCCGCGTCTTCCTTCTGCCTTCAACACACTGAGGGTCGCTTAACGACTTTTTTTTTTCGAGTTTTCCTCGATGCTCGCCTCGTAGAGGGGCTTTAGCGAAAGCTGAGTGGCTCTAAAATGGTTTCACTCACAGACAGCAGCTACTCTTCTCCGGCTAGCATGGTAGAAAATACGAGTGATGCGGGGGTTGCACTCGCACGCACTCATACAAAATAAAGATATGCCAGAATAAGGTCTTTTGACAATGCGTGAGGAGTGAGCACCTTGTTTGTCGAACGTATTATCGTTGCATTGGGCCAGTGAAACTTGCACTGCTCTAAGAAAAGGTATTTTTACGGCTCTATTGTATTCTTACATACCTAGACAGTAGGGGCGTAGCCGGAATTTTTTTTTTTTTTTGGGTGTGTGTCCGACCACCCTTTAGTTATGTTCGTGTGCGTGCGTTTCTATGTGTGCGCGTATGTGTGCACATACAACACGTCAAAATTTTGTTGGACGGGGTGTTTGAACTTCTCCCCTTCCCCAACTCCCCCCCCCCCCCCCTCCGGCTACGCCATTGCTAGACAGCAATGAAGAAATAAAGAAACAGAATGTGAACAAGGGAAGCCTCAGCCTGAATCCAACGTTTGGGCGAAGGACTTTCTATAGATTGCATACCTGGGCGCGTTGGTTTAGCATGCTCTGAGGCGAAACCAATCTTCTATCTTTCTTTGTCTATCGTCGTCTTCGCGGCTTTCTCCTTCGAATTTCTTTTAGTCATTTTGTTGAAATGTTTCATTCAAGCTAAGCCTTCTGTTTGTGTCAAGTCTTTCTCTTTATGTGACCTCTTCGTCGAGCTAGGGGGTCAAAAAGACAATTCTGAATGCCTTGTCATGCTTGATGACGCACTCGATGGGTTCTTATGTTGTCTCTGTATTACAATCCCCATCATCGAAACCTTGCTTATTTTATTGTACGGCTGATTATACTGATACCTAAGTGTTTAGTCATGCTGGTTGACCTTATATAGCCTTATAAGCACCTCCTCCACGTCTTATAACACCTTTGCTCCCGCATTCACTGTCATTAATTTCATGGTCGTTGCACTGCTTCCCAAAACAGAGCTCTGCGTCGGTCACCGTTCCCCATTGCTATTCTTCCAACGCTTGCGTCATCAATTGCACTCCAGGCACGAAAACAGCCCCTTTATAGCCGTCATTCTCGTTGCTCTTAGTACGGTCTTCAGTCGTTTCGACTTTGATTCGCGTTATCCCCATAACGACGTATACGTGCGGCCATCGCGCAGTTGCCCCTTCCTGCAAAGCGTGCTTCGCCGCAGTTTTTTGCCGAGTGATGTAAAGCCGACTTCGCGGAATCTTTGTTCTATGCGCTGCGCAATGGTCATCAGGGAGACGTCGTAAATCGTTGAACTGAGTGAAGAGAATACCTAGGTGCTCTATTTTATGCCGCGTTACTTCTTCTTCATCTTCTTCTTTTTCTTCTTTTTTTTCTATTTTAAGTTGGAGTATGTGCTTATCTCAGTACGTTTGACTCTGTGTTCGGTTAGATTCAACGTGCAGGGGTTGTTTCCCCTTGATTTCCTTAATGTTATTTATGCTGCCGTAAGTTCTCAGAAACCACGTAGGGCTGATTAAGAGCTCATGAGAGAATCCGTGCGTTCACGTAGAGCTTATCGGTCTAAGTAGTACCAGCCATTCTACCACTGGGCACTGCACATGTCTCTTTTCAAGTTCTAAATTTAGCGTCAGTAGCCTCGTAATAGACTTTACCGTGACCGTTGTTCAGCTAAACATTACTTGCTACCTACAGATGTTACAAAATGTTACATATGGTGCGCTTATTCCGTTATTTTGGTAACTGCGCACATAAATGCACGCAGGCTTTCTGTTTAACCGAATTGTACCCAGACATTACCTGACAGAGGAGGGGAAGGGTAAATGGCAAGTGGGGAGATTAAGCGAGATTGAACCCGGTTGCCTACCCTGCACTGGGGATTGGGATAGAGGAGGCCGTAACGGACTTTCGCGTTAACTGTCCTAGGCGCTGCTCTGCAACTGTGAAATCACGTGATTAGTTCTTACCATCTAATAATATGTGCTGGGGTATTACGCGCCAAAACCATATGATTATGAGGCACGCCGTAGCAGGAGACTCGGGATTAATTTTGAGCACCTGGGGTTATGTAACGTGCGCCTAAATTTAAGCAAACGAATGTTCTTTGCATTTCGCCCCATCGAAATGCGGCCGTCGTGGCCGGGAATCGCACCCGCGCCCTCGAGCTTAGCAGCGTGACACCTTATGTGCTAAGCTACTACGGTGGTTGCATTGTTACTATTTTTACAGCAGAGCTGTTATGGTAGAAGTTTGCCGTGTGTCGTCGATAGAAAATTACCATCATCATGAACCGGCATGCGCTCTCTTCATCCTCTTCTTCATCTTCGTCCTCTTCTGCTTCGCTCTCAGAACACGTGCGCCGATTTGTCCGGTGTGGGCTGCAATAACTCTGATGGGCGAGAGAACGAGTACATAGATAGAGAAAGAAAGAGAAATTCCTGGCGAGGCGAGATTCGAACCCTCGTACCCACGATCCGAAGGCGAGCTTTGTAACTACTCGGCTATCCAGACACGCTAGCATAGCATAGCATAGCCTTGTATAGTATAGCATATCAAGGCGGGGGGGGGGGGGGGGGGTGATTGAGAATAAAGCATAGCGTGGAAAGAAATGGAAGAAAGGCAGACAGAGAATGAAAGAAAGAAGACGAAAAAAGACAGAAAGAGAAAGGAGAAACAAATATATATATATATATATATATATATATATATATATATATATATATATATATATATATATATATATATATATATATATATATATATATATATATATAAAACGTATGAACAAGGCGATGGTAGGAGAAGCCGACGAAGAAGAAGTGCGCGTGCATTAGAATAAATGGATGGCATCTGAACCACGACGTATCTCTGTTCTCTAACGTCACACAAGTCGACAGGATCGACCTCATCAACCTGCCATGGCTAGGCCAAAGCCTCCGCTCAACATACCGAAGTACAAGGGAACACCAGAAGACGTCCCCGTCGACAAGTGGCTACTCCTTTTCGACACGAAGGCGACCGAGGCATCATGGACACACCGCGATCGGGTCAGTCACTTCAGCGAATACATCGAAG
Organism: Rhipicephalus appendiculatus; assembly: GCA_030522465.1. Lineage (NCBI taxonomy): Eukaryota > Metazoa > Arthropoda > Arachnida > Ixodida > Ixodidae > Rhipicephalus > Rhipicephalus appendiculatus. The sequence goes on from JALIZH010032933.1 coordinate 2,986,953, forward strand.
GGGAAGCGTTCAAGTGGTACCTGACAGAGATTTTCGGCAACGACGAGACATGGGACGATATAAAGCGCGACATGCGAAATCGCTTTGCTAGGACTGACGGAGATGCCTTTCGTCTCTTCATCCACTACCGGCTAAAAGGAGGGCAGACCATCAAGGATTACTACGACGAGAAAAAACGACTGGGCTCCTTGGCCGACCTTAAAGAGTGCCACATCATTTCTGGACTGACTGACGGTGTTCCTCCTGATGTGGAACTGGCGCTCGCCGGACTTTCTTTCAACTCGTCATCACAGTGGCTCGCCGCTGCCCAACAGGGTCGAGACATCTTTAAGACGGGTGAGAGGAATTTCCGTTACTGGTACTGCTAGTACTACATCAAGAGCTCCACGTCTCTTCAGCAGACCGCAGCAGCCAACATTGGCTTCTCGACCGCGTGTCCCACAAAATGAATGTAGATATTGCTCAGCTGCTGGTTTCCCACGACAGTTTCATTGGCACAACGAATGTCCGTGCCGCGGCAACGTGTCCGCTATTGAGACTAGACCGGGAAACGAGGAGAGCGACCCAGAGTTTCATTAATACAGTTCGATGCTCTCATCAACGGAAGGCCAGTAACTGCAATTCTTGATACAGGAGCAACAATTACTTGTATCAGTGAAGATGTGTACAAGCAGCTCAAGCTTCAGTTGATGAGAGACTCCAGCATCATAGTGCAGCAAGTTACTTCAAGCATTCGAACTTTAGGTCGCGTAAACATTTCAATTGCAAATTGGGAATGTCACAAAGAAAGTTTATGTACACGTTCTGCGAGGCATGAGAACACAATTAATTCTTGGCCTAGACAGCGCTTCGTACTTCAATCTTTCTGTAAATTTGGAAAGCCAGTCAGTAACACAAGGACGTGAAAATTTGAACCTGTGGAATCACAATGAAAAGAAAACCACTGAAGCGCCGCTGATGAGAACCCTGAATTCAGAAAACTTGCCAGAACATGAATCAGCAGTGCTCGACTCTCTTTTAAATAAGTATGACGAGATCTTCTCGAAATCCCAGACAGATATTGGATGCATCACTACTGAGCAACATAGGATTGCACTTACCAATGCTCTCCCTATTCATCGAGCACCATACAGATGTTCACAGGCCGACAAAGCGGAAATTAACAAACAAGTTGACGCCCTCATTAAGCAAGGTGTTGTGAGGCCTTCGTTGTCGCCCTATGCCGCACCGGTCATCTTAGCGGAAAAGAAAGGCGAAGGACGTACTCGTCTATGTATTGACTATCGCAAGCTCAACGCCATAACGGTACCCGACTATCAACCAATTCCACGTATAGATGACATTCTGGACCGCTTGGGAAAGGCAAACTTTTTCACTACGCTAGATGTAACGTCGGGATACTGGCATGTCCGAATGCATCCCGACGACGTTCAAAAAAGTGCGTTTGTCACGACTAATGGTCATTATGAGTGGTTGGTAATGCCGTTCGGGTTAAAGAACGCTCCGGCTACATTTGAAAGAGCCATGAAATCAATAATAGCCAAACATCAGCTCACTAATGTTAGCAATTACTTTGACGATGTGGTCGTATACTCAGAGACATTTGACGATCACATACGACACCTCGAGGCACTGTTGAAAGCTCTTAAAGGCGAGAACGTAAAACTGAAACGGAAAAAGTGCCAATTTGCAAGATCCAGCATTGAATACTTGGGCCACAAAATTTCACAAGGAATAGTGACACCTAAGCAAAGTAACGCGGCTGCAATACTCAAATTTCCGACAACTAAACGAGAGAAAGACCTCCAGCGTTTCCTGGGCATTGTAAACACTTACCGTCAGTACATCCCTCATTTCAGCAACATCGCTCTCCCACTCACGAAACTACTCCACAAAGGAAGCAAGTGGACGTGGACAGAAGCATGCGAGCAAGCTTTTCGGGAACTGAAGGGGCGCATAACTGAAGAACCGGTGCTTCTCATATACGACACTTCGAGACCATGTACTGTGTACTGTGATGCATCTGGCGAAGGCATTGGTGCAGTGCTGAAGCAACCTGACGACAAAGGCAAGGAACATCCCGTCGCCTATTACTCCCGCAAACTACTTAAGCACGAGGTCAATTATGCTGTTACAGAAAGAGAATGCCTTGCCATTATAGATGCCATTGATAAATGGCATTGCTACCTTCATGGAAAGCCATTCACTGTTGTAACGGATCACTCTGCACTACAGTGGCTGAAGAATATTAAGAATCCTCAAGGTCGTCTCTTCCGGTGGTCGTTGAAACTATCGATGTATGAAGTAAACATCAAACATCAAAAGGGCATAAGCAACGTCGAAGCAGATGCACTCTCCAGAGCCCCAATATTTCAACTTCTGTCCCACGATGAACTTCAACGATGCAGCAATGAGCGCCCAAAAGGAACGTATTCATTGGAAAACAACGTTGTCATCGTCAAAAGAAAAGGACTAAGGAAGATCTATGTGCCCCATGAACTACGCCCAACCATTCTTAAGAACGCACATCAACATTTTGGGCATGTCGGAGTGAAGAAGACACTATCACTCTTGTCGCCGCAATATTATTGGCCGGATATGGTAACCGATGTTGCCACCTACATTAGGCATTGTGATACATGCCAGAGATGCAAGACGACGAAAAAAAAGAAGTATGGGACACTTGAATCCCTGCCTCCTGCTGAAGCGCCTTTTGACCTTTTTGCGATGGACACCATTGGGGGATTTTGTGGATATGGCTCATCAAAAAGGTTTATCCACTTGGTTATTGACCATGCTACTCGCTACGTATTGGCGTTCGCCCATAAAAGTGAGAACAGCGACGTCTACATCTCATGCTTAAAAACCATTTTTGCTGCCGGAAAACCACGGAAGTTCCTTTCAGATCGTGGAGCAGGATTCACTGCAGGAAAATTTAAACAGTTTCTAAAACATAACCGCATACACCAACTCTTCACCTCATCTCATCATCCGCAATGCAATGGTATGAACGAGCGGACAAACCAGACCATCGTAACCAGACTTAAGTGCAAGATCAATGACGAGCCACAGAAGTGTTGGACTAAGCTGCTGCCGGAGGTAATAGACGAATACAACAGAACGCCTCACGAAGTTACCGGCTACGCACCGTCCTTCCTGATGTATGGAATTACATCTTATCCAACTGTACTGAAACAGCGAGAACAAACGGTGGAAGAAGCGCGGAAAGCTGCTGTTAATAATTCTATCGCCTACCACAATAAGAACAAAGTAATCTATGATAAGAAATTTCTTCCGATTGAGTTCCAAGTCGGTGACTTCGTCCTTTACGAGACACCATGGCATCCCAACAACGGCAAACTTAGTTCCGTCATGGAAGGTCCCTACAAGATTCTACGCAAAGTTTCACCAGTGAACTATGAGATCAACCGCTCCGTGTTGCCCTTAGGTAGAAACTCGGACATTGTTCATGTTAGCAAACTACGACGTTAATTTGTACCTTCTGAACTGAGACTTTCTCGAGGGGAGGGGGAAGAGTGTGACGTATGAACAAGGTGATGGTAGGAGAAGCCGACGAAGAAGTGCGCGTGCATTAGAATAAATGGATGGCATCTGAACCACGACGTATCTCTGTTCTTTAACGTCATATATATATATATATATATATATATATATATATATATATATATATATATATATATATATATATATATATATATATATATATATATATATATATATATATAGAGAGAGAGAGAGAGAGAGAGAGAGAGAAAGAACGAGAAGAAAGAGATAGAAAGAGCGAGAAAGAGAAAGAGAGAAATAGAAATAAGCAGATACAAAAAAGAACGTGTGGAAGCTCCACTATTGTGAAACCTGAGGAAGTGCGTCGCACGGACACCCAGCGATTCCCGTTCGTAGAGTTCGCACTGCTCCGTTTACCCAAACGTCAGTGACACCAATGTTTGAGGTAATCATTTAGAAGAGCTATAAGGTGGGCTAGTTTGTGTTTATTCATCTTCAAAAGTGCGCTTTGTGAACACAGACACAGGATGATGTACGCATGTAGCGTTTCCCCGGCACGAGTAGAATCTTGTTTGGCAGATTCACAATGTCAGTGTGCGACATAAGCGCTACCTTTTGCTGCGCTTTATCGACTTCGTGCTTTTTACGGCACTTGAGATACCCGTAGACTGCAGCGAGTTCCGTCAGGTTGTTTCCCCCCATCAGATGTAGTCGCATGGCGACGCAGCGCCGCGCCGACGCAGAGGCGGCGCAGGGGGAGGGGCAGTTGCTCGCTCGGCGAGGCGGTGGCGCCCTCTCTTGCGCCCCGTCAGAGTCAGCCCCATGTTTCCGAAACGTTTTAGTGGTTTAAAGTTAATTAATGCGATTACTTCTTGGCTATTTCTGTTGATTATAAAATTTTAGACTTTGTTCGTACATTTTAACCCAGGTTTGAGCATTGCTAGCCTTGTTATGGCCTGTATTGAGCGCTTTGCTGCGAGCGTGATCACGCCACATGAGATGGATGGGCGACAAGCCGCGCCCCTAAAGTGCTCCGCACTTAAAAGAAAAAGAGAAAAATAGTCATGTCGAGTATAGTATAGCAAGGGGTTGTAAAGATAGAGGGGAAAGGTCAAAGTCTAGCCAAGCCAACACCAGCTAATAGCCCACCAGCTCTGCAGTGACCAAGCCTTTCGCGACGAGTGCAAGCTGCGCTATTTTAGATGTGAAGCATCTTATGGCGAAGCTTAATCCGGTGGTGGTGGTGGTGTGCCGCGTGACCACCCTTACTGCGCATGCGCAAACTCTTTAAAAAATAAATAAAAAACCTCCTCTCCCCCCCTCTCTCCTCTAGGCATCCCTCCCCGCGGCAACCACGCCCTCACTGCGCATGCGCCTCCCCTCCTCTTTCCCCTCCTACGCTCTCCCCTCTAGGCATCCCTGCCCGCGGCGTCCACACTCCCACTGCGCATGCGCGTCCCCCCCCTCTCTCTCCTCTCCTACGCTCCCCCCTCTCTTCTCTGGGCATCCCTGCCCGCGGCGTCCACACTCCCACTGCGCATGCGTGTCCCCCCCTCTCTCTCCTCTCCTACGCTCCCCCCCTCTCGCCTCGCGACGCCGACGCAGGCAGCGTCTGCTAGCGAGTTTCTTGGTTGAAAAAAACCGACTGCTCGCGCTGCACAACCGTTCACTGGCCACCCCGTATATATGGCACTGAATCTTGACCTGCAAGGTGGTGCCGGTGGGAGATTTCTCCTGTGCGTTGTTGAACAATAAAAATTCGCAGCGTGCGCGTTAACTAAAAGCGGACTGCGGGTCTCTGTGTCCAGTCGGAGCCTTCTGTCTCTCATTGCCCATTAGCAGCGATTGGCATGTTCAAGTAGGAAACACCGCTCCATCACTGCGTGCTTTGCGCCTCCCCAGTTTTCTCTCCTGCGCAACGCTGCGATGAGCGCCAGTGTCAACGCCACCGCCAGTGTAAGCGTTAGCGCCCGCTGCTTCGCATCTAGACATGGTTCCCTTTAGCGGGAGATGGTGTAATTTTTTTTCCCTCTAGCTATAAGTGTGGTCGAGATTTTAGTTTAGCATGTTCAGGTTCGCTCATAGCTTATTTTCATACATACATACATACATACATACATACATACATACATACATACATACATACATACATACATACATACATACATACATACATACATACATACATACATACATACATACATACATACATACATACATACATACATACATACATACATACATACATACATACATATGTAGGGGCACGCTCTTCATTTCGGCATTAGCTCTTAAACATATTAGCGTACATTGCTCTTCTCAGCCTGACTCATTTGGGAACACAGATGTAGGCTAATACAAGTGTTAAGATTTCAAATATATCAGAAAACTTTATGTACATAACATTTCGGTGTATTCATGGCTGTAAACGTTCAGTGATAGAATTGTAAATCTGTGCTGTTATTGTTTTTACTCGCGATAGAATTGCTGCTACCTTCGACGTAACCTTACTGTCTTCGTTGTTGATGCTGTTTCTCAAAATTAAGTATTTAATGCCGGCACATTGAAGCTTGCTTGCGTCGGGCGCTGACGTATTTCCGGACGGTCTTTTTCGTGTTGAGCGTGGCTTGTGCTGAGGGTTACCTTTACCGTCTGCCGTTCTTTTTATTCACCATCTCATTCTACTTTCTCGTTCTCTCCCTTTCTGACATTTTCATTCTTGATGCGTTGTAACAGATCAGCGAACAAATTAATGAAAAGGCCAGAACATGAAAAGGATTGATACCAAAACATGTATCCATATATTTAACGATTCATGAGCATGTATGAAAAAGTGGAAATCACTCCGCCATATTTTGTGTAGGGGTTGCTTTTCGTCGGTCATCCTTTCTGCGACTAAGTCTACGTGGTGGAAGGAACTCTTTTTTGTGTGTTTTTTTTTCCTACGTAATTAGAAATGTCCCAGATTCTTCTTGCTTTAATAGTGACAACAAATGAGACGAAATGGATTACTGACAAAGTGCATACGTAAATGAAAAGGCACGAATTCGTAGTAGTCTGATTGCCACGGGTAGCTTAAATTAGGAGGGACGCATGTATCATCGGCACCTCGCAAACTTAGTGGCGTCCTTTGGAGTAGGTTACAGGCGCTTAGGGTCTCGAAACAGCGCGCCAGTTTGAATGCTGTGTTGTTAACGCCGATATCGCTGGGTATTGAAGTATGCGGCAAATTCGCAACCGATAGAAAATCAAGCAATCCACGTACTGCATTTGTCACGCTAATCTTTTCCGTTGAATTTCCTCTTATGTTTCATGTTCTTCTAGCAAAATATCCACCAGGAATTCGAACGAATAACGGAAGACATCCATATGTTCCCTACCGTGGTCCGTCGTTTGTTGATACGCGGTAAAACAAAAACTCTGTCGAGGCTAATCAGAACGTGTCCCCGCTTTTGTAAGAGTAGTGTTCTGAAGTAGAGCTCTACAAGTGTCGTACAAGGGTCTGAAGAAAAGGCGTTCTTCACAGTGCTCCGCCCTCACAGCTGCTGCGTCTGGTTGATTGCCGTCCACTTTGTGCGTCATACAGCATCGTCACACCGGAGGCCCGGTTGCCCCCCTCTGGCGAGCGCAGCGGGCGCGGACCTCATCCGGGCTTCCTCGGCTGTCGACCACCCGGCGTATGAACATTTTCTTCACGTAATATACAATGGGACCGCGTAGGTTGACGTACGCTATCGGGGAATGGCGAGCATAGAGACAGAGAGGGCTGTTGCGCAGAGTACAAACGATGGTGTATGAGGAGGAGGGCCAAAGGACGTGTCGGGAGGGGCTGGGGAATTAGACGAAAGGTCTTCCAGTCGAACGTGCTATGATTTACGAGATGATTGGAGCCTGCCTGTGTGTCCCGGACCTCTGAGTTCCTTCTTTTGTTGACTTTTTTTTTTTTCTCTGCCTCTACTGCCCTTACGTTTGCCGGGACTGCCTTTCGATCGGCCTGAATGGACGATAGGGAGACAAAAATATGGCAGTCGTTTTTATTCTCTATTGCAGAGGGGATTTGGAGAGCGCGCCGCTCTGTGCTCTTTTGATCTTGGATCTCCGGTCGCTTGACTTTGTTTTTGCTCTCTGCGATGCCGTTTGTTTGGTGCAAATGGACAGAGGGGCTGTTGCGCTGTCGACGATGCATTTCTCTCTGTTGCGTTCTTGAATGGCGAGCTACCCTCAGTCTAGGGCCTAGTTTCAACGACCGATAGAAAATTATCCTGCTTTCTTGAGTGCTCCTTAGCAGGCTGTCGTGTAGCAGGTCATAGTGTCTCACAGCGTGGCCGTGGCTTTGGAACGTAAATATCCCTCAGTGGTGATGAGCTTTCACTACTCATTCTTCAACTTACCGAAAATTCGGCGGGCGGCTGAGGCCAGTGGAGCCCTGGATGAAAGGCCGGCCCCCACCCATCAAGTTTCTCATTCCTCCCTCCCTTCCCCGTTTTTCAATAAAGTTTCGCTCTCTCTATCATTCAACTTCTTTGTCGCTACTGCGATCTCAAGAAGCCAATGATTTTTTGTTTGTTTGTTCCTCCTTTTTGCAGTGTTAGGTTTGGAAGCCATGCTATTCGCACTGTTTGTTGCCCACCTTTGGAAATGATACTAATCGGCGTATTGTTGTTTGTTTTCATGTTTTCTCCCTGCCATGGTTTTCGATTTTCTTTAATATTTGCCAAACTCTAGAGCTTAAAGCGAATGAGTGCGTCACTTTTCCGCGTTCTCACGCCTCGACTACATAATTTCCGTGCTTCTAAACATAATACCTGGTCGGCAGTTGTTTGTGGTTACGTGTTAGTGGGATTTTTCCTTACATGATGGATATCGCGTAGAATGGCATAGCTATTTTAGTTGAGAAAGCGCAAGATAAAAAAAAAGTGAAATAAACAAGGCGACCTTTAGAAGCGTACACAAATGAGCTAACACTGCGATGTCCTTCTACGCCTGAGCATTGTCAAAAACTGATTGAATAGCAGGGAGTTTCACAGAACGTGGTTCTTAGCGCTCAGCCGTTACTCTTGCTATTACTCTTTATATTTCCGGGGGCTAAGCCACCTTTACTTTCGACTGTATAGCCCCTATTATTTTCTAAAATGTATGCTTTGTGCGTAATTTTTGTGACATATAAGCTGACAGTAGTATTCGCTGACGCTCGGTATCGCCTATCGCGATATGATACACATGCTGTTGGCCGAGTTGGGGTTAACATAGCCAGGTTAACGTGATCAGATGGAATCCAGGTCTCTTAAAAAACAGCTGAGGCTTCTCTTTGGTTACTGCATTTTGCATGTCCCATCTTTACGGTAACGGTAGTTATGCAGCGATTTCCCACTGCCACGTCAGCGTACGCATATGCGCATTCTGTGAAGCTAATAGAGAGTATTAGTGCCGGGGACCCCCAGCCTCCCGCGTACGCACGCTCTTGCGTTTTTTTGTGCTCCCAGCTGCACCCGCGGAGAATACAAAGGGAACGCAAGAACGTGCGTACGCGGGAGGCTGGGGGTCCCCGGCACTAATACTCTCTAATATCTATATTGGACAACTGAAGTTGCGATCTCTGCATACATTTACATGCATGAACTCGACGAGGGGCCGCCTATATTGAAGCGAGGGAGTGTTCGTCGGCCGTCGAGTTATCAGATGATCCTAGTGACGTGCAACGTCAGTAGATGGTAGCGAGCAATAATAGGGGCGCGTGGATGTGAGAGCTAGGCATTACTTGTTTGCGCAGCACACCCCGGTTTCAGAAAGGACGAGGCGGCCAAACATCGAGGCCCATCTTCGTCGACGCGGCGCACACGCCCGTCTGTCTCTGGCTTTCGTCTTGCTGCTGCGGTGTAAGTGCTGCCGACGCAAGCGGGCCCAGTCTTCGTTGGCTCGGGCTTGACAATAGGCACGCGCCCGGCGCGCAAGCCGGAAATCCCTTTCATGCTGTGTCCCTCTCGGACGCGATTCAGGCCGCCCCCCGGCCATACTCCCTCACCCGCTGTTATATTTTTCTTCGCTTCCACCTTCACTTTTGCACTGTGCCGTTGGAAATTGAAGGAGGCTCTTCTCGCGCGGAATCCTTTTAACGGGCTCGCAGTGTATTAAAAAATATATAAGAAAGCCGAATCGCTGGAGAGGTGTGAGTCTCCGTTATTTATATACGACGCGAAGGTGCGAAGGGGGGAGTCAACGGGGCGGGCAGAAAAAGAATTCCACGCAGCCTTCTCGGCCGGCCTTGCGAGCGTGTAAATCGCAGTCAAGCGCGAAGCGAACGCTTTTCGAGGCTGGAAGGAGGAGAGTGTGACAAGCGGATTGAGTCCTGTAAGTGGCGGCGCCGCCACTGCAGCCGACTAAAACGACGGGAGCTCTTCTCGTGGCGTGAAGATGTAGAAAGAGAGAGAGAGAGAGAAAAAAAAAACGCTCTGTGAAGAGGCAAGGAAGGATAATAAACCGGGGAGTCCTGCAACAATGAAAACTGATGTTTTTCCACGGAAGCGTCGGATTTAATCTATTCGCCGGCGACGACGTCGCTGTCGCACGACGCCCGGGAAGTCTTCTCTCGAAAGGAGCCGTTGTTACCTCTGCTGCCGGGAGCGGAGGCGTCAGCTACGACGCACGTTCGGCCGCACAGCGACGAAAGAGGATATATAGACTGCGGCCTCCACGTCGGAAGAAGCTGAGTGCAGATTGATGTTTGGCGCCGCCGACACGTTAAGTGCGGTCAATGTAGAAGGCTGCGCTCGGAGCGCTAAATAAATAAAGCAACGAAAAATCGAAAGCTTAAGAGCGATATCCTTGTAAAAATACGTCCTATTGTGAAGTTCTCTATCCTTCTGATCCGTTGGCTCTCTCATATTCTTTTTTCTTCTCACTTTGTATATATATATATATATATATATATATATATATATATATATATATATATATATATATATATATATATATATATATATATATATCCTTTTGGTAAACAGCTTCGAGCGCTTTCTTTTCTTAAGCAGGCCTCGAGGTTTACACTGCATTGGCCGACGAATTCGGTTGTCATCTATGACGTCTTTCGTTGCTTTCCTTTCTTTTTGCGTAAAGTAAGAAAAATTATCCGCTGAAGTCGTATAGGGAGCGATGTTGGTATAGGCTCGATCTGGCGCATTTGCAGCAATTCTGTCTTACCTAGGCGATCGCACTGTCCTTACTGCGATGAATTGGCGGTCGCCGGCGGAACTGGCGGCCTTGTTGGGATTGTGTTCCAGTCTCCATCCCAAGCCTTCCCGTGTTTTTCGTTTCGTGAAAGGACTTCCTCCGGAATTTTACGAGGCAATTCCCAATGTATTTGTAAATGTGCGTCGTCTGTGATGAAGCCCGAAGCGCCGCTCTGCTTTAGCTTTTTACGTTGTCCGCTCGGCCATCTGATCTTCAGTCAGCTTAATATCACTGTAATCGATCGTATGACTTGTGTTACGGCACAATGACCACGGACTGTCTTGATGTAATACATTTTCTGGTCAAAGCCTAAATAAACAAATATGTTCAAATTTTACGTAGCTCTAGAGAAAGCAGCGTGAAAATTATAGAAGTCACGTTAAGGAGCGTGATTTCTCAAGCCCGCCATACGCAGCTACTATAGAAGTTCAGGGCTGCCGAGTTGCCTTATATTCGTATGTCTAGATAGATAAAAGCGCCAGGCCAGTGATTGGTATGATTTGCGGGAACGTAAATTGAATTCGATATCACGTCTTCTATTCCATGGGAGATACTGAAATGTCATCACAGCTATTTCAAAAGGCGGTTCTGTAGCTGGCTACTACTCACTCAGTTAGTGTTCTTACTAGAATACGTTTGCAAAATGCTGCACTTCAACTTCGTGATTAGATTTACTTCTCTATTCGCACAGAGACATACTGAGTGCACGGCGTCAAATAAACGCTAATGCTGGTCTGGATATGATGAAAGTGCCCTGCGCGCAGTGTACTTTCACTGAAGAGGTTGACCGAAGAGGTTGACGTAGTGAGGGATGCCCGCCGCTGTCGTCGTTATCGTTTTGGTCGACATATCTGTTCTCACAAACTAGGCATAGTTAAGGTTACCGCAGCATGCGAAAGCTAACGATGTCTTGGATGGTAGACGTCCGGTCGCTGCGGTCGCAAACCGAATTTCGTGAACAGTTAAATTAAATTCAATTAACCTTGTCCGGAACTTTATCACACATTAGGGAACTCTCCGTGCCTTTGAAGCAAGACCGAAAAGCGTATCGGGGTGCCGAGACTGCCCTGTATTGCTAATGAGGGTTTAATGAGTGTTTAATGAGGGACTGTACCAGGCATTAATGCTCTTAAGCTATTGCAGAATGTGCCGACGGCATACTATGGACAGCAGAGGAAAAGCCAATGAGATGAGAAGGAAGGTTGTTTGCTTAATTACATGAGTGAATATATTACTGAAAGTTATTTATTAAGTAACTAATAAACGTGTGATTAGGAACTCGTTAGTCATGCATTTCTTGCGCGGGTCTATCTTAAAGTTTATTTTGGTAATGGAGTTGCTTAATTGTTTATGCTATTCGCAACCTTAAATTTAGGAAATCGAAAGCGATATCATGTAACACGGACTATTTAATGAGCGATGCGAGTTCCCACCAAGAATTACTTACGCCTCTTCACGATAGCATAAAAAAAAAAAACACACAACGGCACACATTGACAAGGATGCGCTTCAATGATGCAGTGGCGCGCGTGTGACATAAGTCAGCATCTTGCTTAAAGTTTAAACTGTTGGGATGAAGAAAGCCCGTTAGATGGTGTGAGATAAAGGTCGAAAGATAACTTGTGCTCTATAGGGCGGAACTTATTTACATTACGCATCTTCATGCTGTATTGTTGTATTTGTCTTGTGAACGGTCCATGATACAGGTCATGGACCATTTACAAGTCCGCACACAATTCATGGACCGTTTTTTTTTAATTGCCTGCCATGGATTTGTTATATAGTCCAACATCAGTAGTATATTATAGTAAAATTATACATATAACTTTTCATACGACGTGAAATGCTAGTGTCAATGAAGCTGAATCATTCAAACCAAACAAATGCCAATGCACGCTAGGCAGTATTTTGCCTCGAGCACTCCGACCCGAAGGTCGCGGGACTAAATCCCGGCCGCGGCGGACGCATTTTCGATGGAGGCGAAATCTAGGGGAAGCCCACGTGCTTAGATTTAGGTGCACGTTAAAAGTCACAGTTTCGCTGCAAGGGCGAAGCAATGAATGCGATAGCAACAAATTGGAATGTCACACGAAGATCCACGAGCAGCTCGATACTTGCAGCTTCCCAATGAAGCACAAAGAAGGACGCTTGAAAAGGACGCACAGGTATACACAGGACAAGCGTCAACTAACACCTATCGCAGTTTTACGCCTTTGTATTTGAACAACGCGCTGCAAGTTTTGTGTTGTTTTGCTTTTCCCTCTACTCTATGGCACGTACCCACTCTGGGAGATGTCGACAACGCAGAACCCAACGCTTTTAGATATTTGTTCTTTTAAAGCGCGGAACGCGGAATGACCCATCTGCGTCTCCTGCCACGCGGTGGCGTCTGACGCAAGGTGCAAGCTGTTCTTTTTTTTCGTTCCACATCACGAGTGGGTACAGAAAGGGCCCCTTTTTCGTGCGCGTATCAAGGGCAGTTTTCAAAGTGGAAATGTGGGAGTGTTGCTCGATAGAAAACACGCTCAAGCTCCTCCGAGATCCCCATACCGCCAGCGGTAAATGGTGTGCTTAAATAGCTTGCCATTATTGTTCCGGCGCATGCATGGGGATTGGCTCAGTGGTTATACGCACCGCGCTGCGGTGCGAGGGGTCGCTGGTTCGAATCCCCGGTCGGGTACCTTGGAATTTTTTTTCTTCTGATTTATTTTTCTTGGTGCCTTTTTTATATACACACATACATATACATATCCGGGGCATGACGGCGACGGCAGCGGCAAAAATCTGCCGAGAGTGTCCATATTATTGCTATCGCAATAAAAAGCACCAGATGGTCGAAATTTCCGGAGCCCTCCAATATATACGGTGTCCCTTATAATCATATCGTGGTTTTGGGACGTCAAACCCCAATAATAATAATTATTATTATTATGCTTCTAGCACTCCGAGCAACCTTATTACCGATATTTTAGCAGCCTGATTATACATTATTATCGACAAGACACGGCTGTAGCTTTTTGTCGAACGAACGAGTTGACCTTTTCAGGCCGATCAAGGGACAGAGAGAAAACATCTCTCTGTCTCTGTACATCTGCCTGTAAAGTGGCGTGCAGAATTGGCGGCCCTACATGGCTGCCATTCTCTTTCCCTGAGACTCAGCGATGTAGAAAGAAAAAGCATCAGGGCTACGCTTCGTTCATTCGAGCGGTGAGCACAAACAAAATTGAGTCTTTTTGGCTAAGGCGCACTGGCGCACTCGCGAATACATATGCTGTTACGGTTGATTCAGTGTTAATTCGCGTTTGATTCACCCTGAACTATAATTCTCGCCAGGGGAATAAAAATGTGTGCCACACGTGACTTTTCGTGCTATTTTTGTTTGACAGCGCCGGACGCCGGGTTATCTTGCTCATGAGTGGTATAAGGCCTTAAAAAAATAGGATGCTACAACAGAAAGGCATGCACAAGCTGTTCATAGCGTTCCTTTGCTTGACAGTATCAAGGCCTGACATGTTATCCGCGCCATCTTTCCTCTTAGTCCCTACATTTGTCACGCGCTGCAGTCCAGTTCTTCTCGCTTTCTATTTTTTCTAGCTATCCACGGCTGGCTTGTTCACGGTTTGTTTGTTCGGAAGAAATAAATTCCACTTAAAGCGAGTTCAAGGCGTGGTAGTGACTTGCTTTCCAACGTCTTCGTTGTGCCGAAGTGAAGCGGAACTGGCTTAGAGATGCTTTTTTTTTTTTGTCTGTATCAACTAACGCGTCCGTCGTAATGACTATTTATGGAAGCTTGATTTCGTTGCACTTAAAGGGATTTTTGTCTCTCCTTGTTATCCGCCTAACTACGTCGCAACGCTTTAAAGCAGCCGTCCGTAGCTGATACGTACCGACACGCGGAGCTCAGCTTTACAAAGTGCGCTGTAGCACGGCTCTTGTGGACGCTGTTTGCACTTCCGCGAACAGCGACAGGGGCGGACGCGGCGTGAATCAAAGGAACGCGCTGTCGCAGATACTCGCTCCCTCGCTGCCTTTATCTTCCCGGCTTCTATTTGTCTATATATATTTATATTTCACTCTGTCTGCTTCACTGACGCTGCTGCGACGAGTCGCTGCGGGGATCAAAGCGGGAATTCATGCCTACTCGAGCTTGCTTCGCGACCGCTGACTCGGCCGGCCGCTCAAAGTGAGAAAAATGGCTCCTCCATGACAGTCAGGTTGTACATCTTGTTCGCCTTCCTTTTGCAGCCGAGCTTTTGCGTAGGGTTTCCTTTTTTTCCTCGCCTTATATGAGCCAGTCGCAGCTTGTACATATTTTTGTCCTCGTTTCGCGCAGGAGGCTTTGTCAGCTCCTTTTGTCTCCTGTTCGTTCGCACGTCTTAATATATAGTATTCTCATCTGGTCTTGTTCGTCCTGTTTCTCTCTCTCTCTTTTTTTTTTTTTTCGATTCCACGTTCGTCATGAAAGTATAGCGTTTTCTTTAGGTGTTATTTTTCGTGCTCGATAGACTTTGACGAAGAACAGAGGCAGTTCATGCATTCTGGGACCCGCAACTGCCTCTTTCCTCCGGTGTGCTGCATCCTATAAGAGACAAATAATACGCGGCATTTTAATGTGTATGTTAGTTACCTTTTACCGTATTGATGTTCCTGCTCTATCTTCATTCCCTTTATTTAAATATATACGAGCAAACATGTTGCCATCCCTTTGAGACGCCGGGTACTGCCTTTCGCGCGCCGAGCTGCAGCAGAGAAAAGAAGGGTTATGTGTGTGCGTGGGGGGGGGGGGGGGGGGGGTGGATAATAAGGAGGAGCAACCACTGAGAGAATCACAGACATGGCGCACGCGGGCGCAGGCAAAATGAAAAAAAAATTGCCGTTGTTGAACGCAGTTAAACCAAGTTTGTCGAGCGATAGCTCTGTTCTGCTTGCTTTGGGAAACGACGAGACCATTGGGTTGCAGATACTTAACTTAAATTCATATCCTGGTTCAGGCAAAGACGACGAGAAATTCGCGCGCTTCAACTACTCGTAAACGCCGCGACAAGGCAGCCAGCGTGTGGCACTACAAGACAACGCACAGCCGCTCGGCGTCGTCGGCGCCTCTGGTGGTGGCGGCACGAAAGACTCATCTTGAGCCGCAGTTCGTTTTCGCGAACGCGCCGCACTATGGTGTCTCTCCGAAGCTTTTTCGCCGGCGTTGACCTTGGCTGAGCGTAAAGGTCAGGTTCACGCAACGAGGCGTTTTCTGGGTTTGTACTGGGTGGAGTAGAGCTATCGCTTTAAAAGCTGGTCGTGAGTGCACCTTGGTGGGCTACTTGGTGCGCCATGGCTTTAGTGGAAATTAACAGAAAAAAAGTGTGCGATAACCAAAATTTGACGGCCATTGTCTCATCTTTCTGGTTGTCTTAAGTTTTTCGCCGCTACTTGTAGCCATGTCTGCGAACACACCACCTACACTCTAAAGTTTTCGGGAGTAACTGCACAGTTAACCCGAAAAGGGCGCTTTGCTCCCACACGGGACGAAGTGTGTTCAAAAGTTTGCACACGGCACGACAAAGACGCGCTTTCCTCCCTTGTGGGGAGGAAAGCGCCCTTTTCCGGAGGAACTGCAGACATGTACGCGCCGTGCGCAAACGGCCCATCAGTGCCTATACATAACGCCTGTTTCCTTCCAGACGGTGACGTAGCGGGCCGTGGATGTAGTGGTTAGTGTACGCGCATGCTGACTCAGTGGTCGTGAGTTCGAATCCCGTGTGTTTGCTGTAAATTTTCTGAAATTTCTTCCTGAATGTGATGCCTGTATATCGATTGTACATCTAATCACATGCCTGTACAAACCTCAAAATGCGGATTAAGTGAAGCAAGAACTGATTTTTTTTTTTTTTGCGCATTAAAGGAGTACTGACACGATTTTGGAACATAGCAAAAGGGACATTTTTTGTTTCCTTGGTATGAATTGCCAACGCTCTCCACACAGCGGAGTCAGACAACACGTATAAAATATTTTATTTTGATTTTAAAGTTTTCGTCGCTGAGAATCTGCAAGCCAGCTCCACTGCAATGGACATTATCCCGACGAGTCAAGTCAGCTCTGAGTTCGCGAGCTCTGCGTCCGTCATGCAGCCTAAATCGCAGAAATCACTCTCAGGATCCCTGGACGACAATTCACTCATCGTTGTTTACGTGCACCACGAGCAGATGACAGATTGTCCGTTAGTACGTCGCCAGTTGCTCTTCCCGTGACGTCGGGCTGCTTTGATACGTCACTGAGAAGCCACCCCCTCGATACCGAAACCGAAATTGCTGTTTTATGGTAGCGGTATTAAAAATATATCCAATGCATTCCCATGCACTACGACACTTTTTATAGGTTTCTCGACACCAGTACTTTCATTTAGAGCAACAATCCGAAAATTCTTAAAATTCGTGTCAGTACTCCTTTAAGTAACTGTTGCTCCCTTGAGGAGTATCGGGAAGGAGCAACTGTTAAGGAGTAACCGCGAGGCGGGAGTAACAGTTCGTCCCTTCGCAGTTACCCCCGAAAGGGAGCAATGACTGTGGCGAATTAGTTACCCCCCTAATGGAGCAACCTCGATACACCCCTCTTCCTCCTTTACTCTCAGCGTGATATATGCTGAACCAGAAGAATCTAGAAGCTCAATAAGCAAGCTCTGCTTTCAGAGCCCGTTCTCGCTTTGTTGAGCTTTTTTTTTTTGCCTTGGTTTCCAAAAAGCAAATCAGCATTATTGCGCACAAGTAGCACTTATATTTACACAAGCGAGCAACATGAGTGGGAAAGCCTAGAAGCTGTCAAGCGACTATTACTGCTCATACTTTTGATTAGAATTTTGGTGCGCGAACATGTACTGGCTCTCACATTGAAGTGGTACATAATTTCATGCTAGGGCACATTGTGTAATAGACTTCGAGCCGCTTTACATTTGAATAGAAGTTTGCGTTCAGTGGCTGCTGTGCCATAAAAGCGTCCTTTTCAAGTTCATATTCTTCCTTGGGAATATGAAACAATTAGGGGTGGTAAGAACTTAAAGATAATTCTAAAATATTCGTTGTACAAGATTATGGGGAGACTATGATACTCCTGTACGGTTGACATGAGTGTATAACGCTGTTTTTTAAATGCGAAGCATTTCTTAGCGAACTTCGGCGACTTTGAGCGTATCTATCTATCTATCTATCTATCTATCTATCTATCTATCTATCTATCTATCTATCTATCTATCTATCTATCTATCTATCTATCTATCTATCTATCTATCTATCTATCTATCTATCTATCTATCTATCTATCTATCTATCTATCTATCTATCTATCTATCTATCTATCTATCTATCTATCTATCTATCTATCTATCTATCTATCTATCTATCTATCTATCTATCTATCTATCTATCTATCTATCTATCTATCTATCTATCTATCTATCTATCTATCTATCTATCTATCTATCTATCTATCTATCTATCTATCTATCTATCTATCTATCTATCTATCTATCTATCTATCTATCTATCTATCTATCTATCTATCTATCTATCTATCTATCTATCTATCTATCTATCTATCTATCTATCTATCTATCTATCTATCTATCTATCTATCTATCTATCTATCTATCTATCTATCTATCTATCTATCTATCTATCTATCTATCTATCTATCTATCTATCTATCTATCTATCTATCTATCTATCTATCTATCTATCTATCTATCTATCTATCTATCTATCTATCTATCTATCTATCTATCTATCTATCTATCTATCTATCTATCTATCTATCTATCTATCTATCTATCTATCTATCTATCTATCTATCTATCTATCTATCTATCTATCTATCTATCTATCTATCTATCTATCTATCTATCTATCTATCTATCTATCTATCTATCTATCTATCTATCTATCTATCTATCTATCTATCTATCTATCTATCTATCTATCTATCTATCTATCTATCTATCTATCTATCTATCTATCTATCTATCTATCTATCTATCTATTCATCTATCTATCTATCTATCTATCTATCTATCTATCTATCTATCTATCTATCTATCTATCTATCTATCTATCTATCTATTCATCTATCTATCTATCTATCTATCTATCTATCTATCTATCTATCTATCTATCTATATCTATCTATTCATCTCCATCCATCCATCCATCCATCCATCCATCCATCCATCCATCCATCCATCCATCCATCCATCCATCCATCCATCCATCCATCCATCCATCCATCCATCCATCCATCCATCCATCCATCTATCTATCTATCTATCTATCTATCTATCTATCTATCTATCTAGCCGCCTACGACTTTGTGCTCTCCCGGCCGTATCGTTAATGGGATTTATACCAAATTTGGTATGGCATAACATGACGCTATGACGATCGTAAATGGCTGGTCATATCATGAAAATCATGACTGACTTGTCATGAAAAGTATGATTTACATGCCACGCTCATGGTGCGCTCGCGGCCGTTTCGTTAGCTTGATATACACCAAATTTGGGATTGAGTGACGTGACTGTATGACGAACATAAATGACAGGTGGCAATATGCAAATAATGACTTGTCATGTCCGACATGACTTGCATGCCACGCTCATGGCGCGCTCGCGGCCGTTTCGTTAGCTTGAGATACACCAAATTTGGTATTGAGTGACATGACTGTATGACGAACATAAATGACAAGTTGTAATATGAAAATCATGACTTGTCATGTGCGACATGACTTGCATGCCACGCTCATGGCGCGCTCGCGCCCGTTTCGTTAGCTTGATATACACCAAACTTGGTATTCAGTGACGTGACTGTATGACGAACATAAATGACAAGTGGTAATATGGAAATCATGACATGTCATGAGCGACATGACTTGCATTCCACGCTCATGGCGCGCTCGCGGCCGTTTCGTTAGTTTGATATGCACCAAATTTGGTATTGAGTGACATGACTGTATAACGAACAGAAGTGGCAGGTGGTAACATGAAAATCTTGGCATGCGTGTCATCTACAACCCCATTTACATGCCACGCTCATGATGCGCTTGCGTCCAGTTCGCTAGCTTGGTATACACCAAAATTGGTATTGCGCGACGTGACTGTATGACGAACATAAATGACAGGTCCTAACATGTCAAACATGACAGGCAAATTATGTAAAGCAGGATTTGCTCCTTCCTGGCTGCTTCGCATTACATCGATTCCCACAGTGCGTGGGATCTGCCGGCTTTTTTTCTTTGTTTTCTTTCTTTTTTTTTTGTGTGTAGTCAGCATATGTGAGTTCATGAGGATCCAGCCTTATGGCGTCCATATATTCATTGGCGCGTGTGTAGCGACTGGACATTTGCTGCAGTGCCGCAACCTGTGCAGGTCGTTGCTCGCCTGTTTACAATACGTTGCTGCACTGATGGAATCGATGTTTCTATGACACCCGTTATTACATCAAATTCGTCACGGGATTCGGGCCACAAGAACCGTACTGAGTATTATAATCTCGATCTTATTCGTTGTCCTCGTCATAATCATCATCATCCTGAGTTCCTTGCGCGAACACCTTTGCAGTTCCAACCGTTGTTTTTTTTTTGTAGGCATCTGTGTTTACAAGGTTTCCCGTTTTTCTTTTTTTGATTGCCTGCGCCGCCCTATACTATAGCGTACGCACGCAACACCGATAGAACTTCCTTACTCGAACGAAATATCGTTTATTTTTCTCAATTTTCGTGGAACAATTAAGACAAAGGCTTACCACAGCTTCCAACGAACGTGTTTCTGGAGGAGTCGTCCCTTCATGGCGTATATTGACAATTGGTATATTCTCGTTAAACGTTGTCATTGTACAATCTCCGTATTTTCTTGTTCTTCAAACATTAACTCAGGGTTTTTTGTTTAGTTTTGTTTTGTTCTGACGTTCGAGCTGTATATTGTTCAACCTTTCAGGAGAATCACTACACGTGAATCTGCTGGTCTGCATAAGTGAACTCTTTATTTATTTTTTTCACCGCGCTTCTCTCCGGAGTCTGCAGTATACCTTCTATATTGTGACGAGAATGCAGTAAAGATCTTCACTAGGGCGTCCTGTTCAACCTTACGAAAGCCGCTGGGCCGTTAGGTTAGACTACACGATATTGTATGTTTACTTTAGACCTTCATGCACTGCTAATGACTCTTATTTGTTGTTTCAAGGCCTCTAACAACCGTGCAGTTATCGCTTTGAACCGCCTCGTTGAGAGCGTTTTCCGTGCTCGGTTTTAGCGTGAACGTGTAGTTTCTTTGCCGTCCATTAATGGCAGCCTCCGGATATCCTTTACTTGTTTCACTGCACCTAAACAGCAAGCACAGCGAGCAAGTGAAAAGACTGACTCATCGCACTGCAGTAAACGTTGAACTAAATGCCTTAAAAACCTTGTTAAAAAACTGCGGAGTAACGAGGATTCCCAAACCGTTTTAAGCTAATATAAACGGGAAATATTCGACCATTAATCACAGTGAGTTCGCTCCCTGTATCTGCCGCCGAATTGCTGCGATGCGTGTTCCAGACTCGTTTTTGCCGACATTCCAACAAGTACTACGGCCTGCATAATGCGATTGAGCGTGATCCTGGTCTTCACTTATTCAAATTTGCTATAATGTCTTAGTTGTCATAACGAGACGCGTTTATGTAGATGTTGTTTTATTAGGAAGCTGCCATGAATGATACTGATTTGCATGAAAAATGTCGGTGTAGTAATTGAGGTTACATTCGCTTTTAAGATTCGCCAGTCTGTTCTGCATGTCATACAAAATAGTATATTTTTCGAAGTACGCATGCCGCGTGAAGCGACCTCATCGGTACCATGCATTCTTAGAGCTTGGCGGCTGTATGGTATAGGGAGGCACTTCCCATCTTGCATATTAACCTTAACTTGTGCAGTTTGCGTTGTGTTCCTCTCATGTTGAACAAGTTGTGCACTCTGTGTCCTTCTTTGCAGGTAAGTCGCTCGCTTGCAGAGGCAGCACCGGGGCTCTTCCATCCACAGGGCACCGGCGAAGCAGAAGCGGCGGCCACGGTGCGCAAGCTGCTGCCCCGCGACGGACACGTCGCCCTGAGCTCGCGCACGCCAGCCTAATTGGATTCGCGCGCTGCACACGATGCCAGCACGCGCTTCGCCTGGCGAGCTTGGCGTCAACAACTTAATTAAGCGCTCACTGAAGTCAGCGTTGAAGGAGGGTGCGCGGGCCCCATGCGATGAGCGCCTGCCTCCGGTATAGCTAGCTCGTCGGCTGTCCCCGTGAATGTTATACGGGGCTGAACACGGGTTCGCACCGTGAGCCTTTCGCACCTCGCGCGACAGCCGCATACAGTGCTCGCCTCGCTCACCTCCCTCCCTTCTCGTGCCGCACTACCCGCTCAATTCTCGGGTGGGATAAATTGCTCCGTCGCTGATGGACCTCCCTTAGTACACCGCGCGCCTGCTGGCTCGGCTGCACAGCGCGGCTTCACGGGGTCCCCTGCCCGAATAGCTTTGTCGCCATCGCGCTTCACTGGTGTGCCATCTAAAGAGGTGCATCAGTTACATGCTGTGGATCAATAACAACGCAAAGAAAGTGTTAGTCGGTGTGCGGCCATTCAGCATGAGTTCTTACGAGGCGAGATTCAGGCGTAAATGGTTTTGCGAGTGCTTACTGACATTTAACTGTACGCCGGCTCTATCCGTTGCTCTCTGCACTAGCTCTTATTTGGTGGATTGCGGGTTTTTCGTTTTTAATATCAGGTTACGCAAAAGAAGAAAACTGGAATGTCTTTTTCACTCCTTATCCATTATGGGTTTAATATACGCGCTGCCGTATTAATGTGATAGAGCTCGTTTCGCCGTGTCTCCTTATACTGGAGAGGTGCCTGAAAGCGTCTCTTCACTGCATGGCACCAAATACCCAGCGGCGTGAAAGAATAAGAGCCGGCCTGTCCAAGCCCAGCGCAGCGGCACTCGGAACCACTCTATAGAGCTGCGAACGCAGCTCTATAGAGTGGTTCGCAGGGACACGCGGGAACGCAGGGACACGCGGGAGCCACATAGTTCCCGATGTCCGCAGTGCGCTTATACGGTGCGTCCCGCTCGACGCGAGAGTGTCCGCTCCAACGAGTCGCGCCATGTGTTTGCACATCCGGAGTTCGCCTTTCCCGAGCCGCTGCGCGATATAAGTTTGTTTCACCGCACAGGGGCTGCTTCCCTTACCTCCGCGGCTTTCAGCGCGACACATAAGACGTTTCTGCTGATTCCTTTT
>JALIZH010032933.1:3015000-3025000 GCA_030522465.1 Rhipicephalus appendiculatus
TAAGTAAATGGCAGAGGAGGAGCGCAGGCTGCCTCCAATACTAACGGGACCCGCTGTTCTGCAGCGAGCATTAGTTCACTATTCTTGCCGTCGTGCTCACTTTCACCGAGATCCGATAGAAATACACTAAGAGGCGAGTGCAGAAACCTTGAAAGAAGGAAAAAAAAAAGAGTGTACTTTTGCGACCTGCATTCTCTTTCTTCCAGCCAAAGAAGCAGCTTTCGAAAACTCATCGCCTAACGTCGGGTCTTTCAGTCTTCTACACTTATTTTTCTCTTCTCGAAGTTGAGAGCGAGACGTCTCTTTTTGTCAGACAGGCCAGTGAGCAGGTGTCTCTGCAGCCTAATTCTACTTCGTGCCATTTCGCCTGATCCGACCGTGCCAGGCTCAGCGCGTTTCTTTGTTTCTTCTTCAGCAGAAAAAGAAAAAAAAAAGAAGGAGGTAAAGTGAGTTGGTCTTGCGTCTCGAAGTCTTGACTGCCTTGGCTATCGTGGAAATAGGTCTTACCGTCTTACCGCGATAGCTTTCCATTCCGCAAGAGCGCACTTCTGGCTTACTTTGTTTCTCTGTGTATGCTATCCTATACTTTCGGGTGTCACTCATCAGTGCTAGACACCGTTTCCTGCACACCCTTCTTGTTAAGGGTTCTTGTCAGTGTATTGCGATTCTGGTCTACTTCAATTATAATAATATAAATGAGATCAAAAGGAAAGGCACACGTGACGTCGTCGTTTTTTCGGCATATTTTGCCTGCGTTTATTATCCTTACTGTGAACAGTCTTGGTTTATGTTAAAATAGCAGCAAAAAAAGAAAAAGAAAAACAGAAAAAAAAAAACACGTGTATAGAAATCAAAAACAGGATATCGACACCCGGAACAGCCAATACGCTGTCTCCACCGTTTTCCCTCTCGTGGTCGTACTTTTTGTTAACCATGATAATGGAGCAGTGTTAGGTGCGAAGCACCTGAGGGGCTAGGCTTGTCGGCGTCTCCTGTCGTCACGGTGTGCCATGTAGTCATGGTCCATCATAAAAACGGGTATGCGCCACAATGGGTAAATCCCACTACTGGCCACCGGTCCACTAAAAAGGCAGTAGGCAACAGTTAGCCCAACAAATAGGCCGACGATGTTAGTGAAGTTTAAACACCCTTCCCTGCATGCCGTAGGGAACTGAAACTGGGCATGTAGGGAAGAAGAAGAAGAAGAAGAAGGAGAAGGCACCACCTTAGGGTTAGCTGCATTCCGACGCAGTTTTCCAACGACGTTAGTGGAGCGGAAACACCCTTTCCTACATGCCCGGTTTCAGGCTTGGCACCACTACAGTGCCTCATCAAAAAAATCTCTCTCAAAACACTGCATGCTTCGCCCTTCCCCAGGTTTCGCGTTAGTGGAGCTGAAACACCCTTCCCTACATGCTTCGCCCCTCCCCCGTTTTTTGGGTTTGTCATCTCATCTCATTTGCGCACTCCTTCTTACACTCTTTATTGAACCCTAATAGTCACTCTATTCTCAGCTCCTCTCGCTGCAAGTGTGCGTGGACAACCGAGTCGACCGAAGTGTTTAAGGTATCCGAAATGTCTTTTCCATTTTCTTTGGTCCATCAAGTCGCACAGCGTGAACCAACAACGTACAACGTGTCGCAGGAGAACCAATGCGCTAAATGCCACGCTCGTCTGAGAGTTCCGGTGGCGGCATGCTCTAAAGCACGGTGCCGAACAGTGAAATGGATGGGCGGGCATGAAGCTGGTTGGTTCCTGGGGCCCGTTTTTTTTTTTTTTTTCTTGTTTCTCCTTTTTTTTATCGCGCTTCGAAATGGTCGCGCGTGTGGGTTTTAATTACCGACAGTTTCACGTCGACGGCTCTGCTCTGATCTCGGGCGCCGCGGCTCCATACGTGCGTGCCGTTGCTTGTCGGCGTTGAAGCCGCGACGCCGTGAGGCGCTTCGCTGAGTGCCGTAATAGATGCACATTTATTAGCAACGAAACCTGCCCACCCCCTTCGACGTTCTTCTCTCCCTTTTCAGCGATCCTTTTTCGCGAGGAGACCGGACGGGCGGCTGTTTCCGCGTTTTATGCGCGGCACTTTGAAACGCTCTCGCGGCTTTCAAGCGTCGTGTCGCTCTTGTTGAGCCGTCGCGTTGTGAATTTCCACGTCCGCGGGTTCGCGCCCAGCCTTCGTCGCTAGAATTATTCAGCAGGTGATGGGCGCAACGCCGTGTGTGACGACGCTCCGCTTTCAGCGAGCTCGCCTTATCGCCGCTCGTATTTGCCCGTCGTCCCTTCTGACGCCCTGTAGCGTTGAAAGGTCAGCCCGTTCGCCAAGCGACGCTGGGTCCTCTGGAGCGTGCGACGCCGCATTTATTTATGATGCGCTGCACGTTCGCGCCTTCTCTCTTTCCATTCAGTTTTTTGTAAATCGAGACGCGGGGAACGGTTCTCGAAAGCTCGAAGGAGGGTTTATGTATGTATGCACGATGATAATATTGTCAAATGTGCTGTCGCAACAAAGGAAACCTCTGAGCTTTATTTATTTATTTATTTATTTATTTACTTGCCTGTAATGCCTGTAAACTTAGTTGCTAGCAGGCTCAACTCATCCTGGAATTCTGAGGCATAATTCATGGCCAGATAGGCAAGTACAAGTATAGGGCACTTGAAATCATGGATGGCGTAGGAGGGAAAACTTAACGCTAATGCGTCATCTATAGGTTAGTTTCCAGAGGCTGGCCGGCCGCTCGCATCATTACGGACGCGATTTAAGCGGCCAGGTACAACTGATCATCAGTGGTTGTGGACCGAACCAGGTATTTTGCATATGTGGGCAGATTGAACTTAATTTTGCAGACGAGTTATAAAAGCTAGGATCCGTATTGTCATAGAATATGTCCTGGGTTAAGGTTCCTTTTGCTCTCTTGGCACTTTGATTAATGCGTTGCCATTCTCCGCATTCAGTACCAGTGTGCGCTTCTGACTGACGTTAAAAATGCGTTCATTTGCGTTCCCTTGATATTCGTGTCCTATATACGTCGTGGTAGTTTGAAACAGGGCTCTATTCTCCTTGTGGGGTTTGAGGATGACTAATTTGTATTTCAGAATACATGGCCATTCAAAATCCCGAAAGAAGAACGCGATAATATTTCTCTGGCGAATGAATGAATGAATGAATGAATGAATGAATGAATGAATGAATGAATGAATGAACTTTATTTAAGGCTAGTCTGGCAGTTTGCTTAGGGTGAGGTGGGGAGAAGAGGGGATTAACCCCCGTTCCGTCCCACCCTCCGTCGATGCCTCAAGTGACGGCTCGAAGTCCTTGGACCCGGGCGGCTTCTTCGGCTTGCCGTACGGCCCAGAGCTGGTCGACCAGCTCGTCGCTGGTGAATGCCACCTCCCAGAGGCAGCGACGCCGACGGAGTAGTTTATTTTCTACACACTGCTGCTCAGTCTCTTGAGCCTGGGTAAAAAGGCCACTTTAATGTTTTCATGTGGTGCGTTGTTTACATGTCTGCACTTGCCTTCGTATCTCGCTTGCCTTAGTGATTCTTGATTTATAATACTGCGGACTTTTACATTTTATTTACAGGGGCCGTACTATGGCTGTGACGATGACTGACAGTTTCTCCTAATTTCTTTTCTATGTGAAGGGATAGGATTATTGATGGTGTTTTGCCGATTTAAGGTAGCAGCCAATGCAAATACACCGGTTACTGAATAGGTGATGATAAAAGCGCGGTCTCGATTGCAGTCCGTGTGTCATGTTAATCACTCTCAATTGTGTGTATACTTTCTGTTCAGTTCTTTATGTGTTTGAGCACTAAGCAAGCATTTTTTTTCTTTCTTTTTTTTTAAGTGATATCATTTTATGTAGCGGTTGATATGAAGCCTGTGGCACTCCGCTCTGAACGAAGATGGTTCTACAGAGAGCGTGCTGCTTCGAATGGATCAGAGACTCCGCCTCAGCTACACCGTCTGCCCGATGCCCGCGAGCTTGGAAATACAGCGAGAGTGTGCACGGCAGACGCTCTCGCTGGTTTTTTTTTTTTCGTTTGATTCTCGACATACAAATTAGCGTACGAGATGCTAATTTTCCAGTCCCTGCGGACTTCTCTTTTCGCCTGGAACCCGGCACAGCACCAGCCCTGGAATCTGCGGGCCCACGCAGACACCCTACTTCGCAACAAGCCTTGTGTTGCGAGGAGCTGTCTGCCAGTCCGGGTGCTTAGTAGTGATTTCCCGCCTTCTCTTGTTTAGGATAATTACCTCATGATTCGTGTTGTGGTTTTCTGCCATTTCTAGAAGCAGGACAGTGCAATTGAGGAGTGCACGCGTGTTGCGTGCCTTCCTTCATTAGTGTTGTGCTTCTTGTAGCCTCGTTTGACTAATCTATGGCGTCTAAGTTAGACATGAGCTATGCGCTACGTATCTGGAGCACGTCCTCTTCTTTTCCTTGAACGCGCAGCCCTAACACATTTACGGTATCATTTTTTTCACAGTAAAGTGCCATGAATGGAGGTTCCCACTTTTGATTGTGAACAATCAATAATCTTTATGTATTCAGGGAGCATTTGCAGACCAGTCATTTTCGTTACATCATATTGATTCCTGAGCTCGCTGCGGCTCATCCTGGATCTTCCTCGAATATCCCTTTTTAATCAATTGATTTTAAAGCAGTTTGTTGGCATTATGTACTTTACGTCTGGGATAAGTATGAGTGGGTGTTCGGTATGTGCTAAATTGATAATGGTATGACGGATCACTGTCCCCTGGTGTACACGTCTCTGCGAATGCTCTACAGTGTAAAGGAACGTCTCTGTTCAACCACATCCTCTCAAGATGCGTTGTCTTACTCGATGAATGCGTGCAGAAGGACTTGTTCTCGGGTTAGTTGGTGCTTGCTAATACTCGTGGTGTAGCGTGAAAACACAAAACAGGCACACAGAAACACACGCCACAGGTGCTACTAACAACTTTATTAGAAAATTGATGACACACAGTATATGCTGCTCCAAACGCGCAGGCGCGAAAGTGACATCCGGCAGGCTACAGATGGCGCTAGGCAAAGATAACACATCAACAGTGAGAGTGAAAAAACACCTGTTCCGCGGCAAACAAGACAACAGACGTCTGAATAACACAATCACTACCCCTTACTTTGATAAAAAACGCTTCTAAAAGTTCACGTACCATGGCAAAGGCCTGTCTTTCACGTATACGAGCTTCCCGTTGAAAGCACCCTACAGTTCCTTGACCTAAGTCGCACGTTTTCAAAGGATCATGTGTGCTGGTGTTACTCACCACGAGCTAAAAAAGAACTTTTACTATACGACTCCGCTTATTCAAAGCTGGTAAAAAGGGGGCTATTGCTACACTTTGCGTGGGGTCCGGCACTGAAGAGATCTTGTGAGCACAACATGCAGGCCAGTTTTGAAAGACAGCTGATTAGACGATCTAAAGCCGGACTACCCTCGTTCTGTCCTGATGTCTGTGGCTGAAACGCTTCTACAAAAGGTTAAAGTGGGCACTCCTGCTAATGGTGCTAGAGCCGGTGAGCTCAGTGGCCCAACACCTGAAGTTGTGCCTTACGTGCACAAAACGAGCCACAATTTAAAAAAAGTGGCCAGTAGGTACGGTGTACCTATCATGTTTTACTGCTCCCAATAGGCTCGCCCAATTGTGTCCCCACATCATGAACAGCCATTTGAAAAGCTGCCATGTAAAACATGCCGAGCCGTATGTGCGTTGCGCCACCGGGGTGGTGTATGAAATCCCCCCTGTCCTGCGGCAAGTGCTACTTAGGGCAAACTGGCCGCTGCGTCAATGACAGAATGAGGGAGCACGCGAATAATTTGAACAAGGACATGAATGCGCATCTTTCTGCGCATTGCAAAGCCTGCGCATATGCTGCAAAGGTTTCACGATATCAAGATCCTGGGTAGGAGTAAAGATAGAACGGCACGTGAACGTTTTAGAAGCGTTTTAGAAGGTAACGGCGATGACCATACCTGTAACGAGTGGTCCTTCCAGGCGAAAGGCACACCATTCTGGAACTGTCGGCCGCGTTTTCTTGTTCTTGGTATCTATTGAAGCCCTTCAAAACATGCTTCAGCTCTTCTTATTAATAGCTTACTTAATGCCACGCCGTTTGGGAACACTTCTTCTTCAAGGCATAGGTCGGTGCCCAATATCTTCATTTCATTTGTTTTCCATTTCAATTATACCGTCTTGGAGTGAAAGAAGAACATGAACACTCGAAAAGAAACTCTAAAAGGCAGAAAGAAGTAGGAAATTATATTCGACTTTTGCCCTACAAATCACGTGCTTCAAGTGCCAACTCGCCGAAGAAAGACTAATTGTGGAACGAAAGCACGATAGGAAAGCAAATAGTACACAAATTAAACAGATTGGATGCGGCTATGTTGGTTGTTTTGGTCAGGATTGTTGACGCAGTGCCGGTTCAATGAATGTGGCTCAGTATGATTGAAACAGATGCAAGGTTTGGATCATTTTTCATTCGAAACTGCCTTTTTGAGTTCACGTTACACAGAGCAGTTGCCCCCATTTTGATAGCTATTGTTTTAAAAGTGAACGATACTTAGGCGCGCTTTGCGCTCCAGTGAAATTTAGCCCAGTTCCAGTTTCTGTATTTGGCTCTTTTAGAGAGAGAGAAAAAAAATGCCACATATATAGGAGGCATGCGAAAATGTGCTAGGCGCCTATTTATAGTGTAAGAAAGAAACAGACAAGCGCTATACACGTCGCACGCAAAGAATAATCGGTACACTTGTGTATCTCAGACGACTAGCCGTTTCATAATGGTATCTGAGTTATTGTCGCGAAAGCCTTAATGCCTCATCAGTCGCGAAAACTGACCGACGTCCCGCGTTGGCTGCGTCAACACGACTGATGCGAAACATCATCATCACGTGAAGACGTCACCATATGACAGCATCATGACGTCACAGATCGACAAAATTTGTGACGCCATGTCACGTGACATCACATGATGACGTCATCACATGACATCGTAGCTTCGTCAATGGTGGGCCGATCACGGAGGCAGTGCTAAACCAGGTGAGGGGCCTCAGATCCTGGAGGCAATGCAAAACCACGTTAGGTGCAGTCAGCTTTCGGAGGGTGGAGGGGCAGGAACGATACTTCGACTGAGGAGAAAAAGAAAATGGCTTTCGCCTTCCAGTCATCTTAAGTGAATGCATAACGGACCCTGTGAGTCATAGTTTTTTGTCTGCACTTTCTTTTGCTATTATTAATGCCTGGTGATTGCGGTTCACTTGTCTGGACGTCAGCTGTGTAGATTCCGTTACGTTATCAAATGGCCGCCTGGAGGCGATGAACCAGATTGAAGGAGGCGGCTGGAGTCTCTGTCGGTCTTTGGACGGACGTGCTCTGAGCGCGCTTTTTGTTTCAGACTCTCTGGACATTGTTTTCGGTTTGCAGCAAGCACGACGTTCAGCTAAGAAAGCAGAAGCGTTCGGCCTGCTTGAGAGACAGAGCCCTCATTTGGCGCGATTGCCGGGGCGCATCTAGCCGCCGCCTGCGGCGAATCGACCGGCGAACAATGGCATCAGAGCCGCTTGTCTCTCAAAGCGGCCCACTGATGAAATTTGGTGAGTGGCTGCTTATCGTAATGGTTATGGCTCCTTTGCGCGATCATTTGCAGCGTGTAGCCGACTCATGAACGCCCGTGAATGGAGCCGTCGTTGCATTCTTGCGCTGAGAAACGTCAATATTTGTATTCGACATTCAAAGGGCTGGCGTTGATAGGCAGCCGTGCTGCGAGCACATTTGTGTGTCTGTTTGATGAAGTTGTTTTCATGTGTATTCACGAATAAGCAGATAGTTTGCCGACCCTCGGATGTCGTCGAAGCGCGGTGGCCGTTAAAGTCGTATACAAGTTTACTTGAGGATCAAAATACTCGAGAGGTAGCAAGAATGAAGACAAGTTATCACCCTTATATGTCTTATCATCTATCATTCCCTTCCTGCCATCACTTTGGATGGCTCTAGAACAACCATTTTTGCTGCTACGTTGTATCATCTGACGAAATTAGACCGCACTGATTATGCAGAATGAACGCGCTGTGTTCACATTAACCAATGCTTAAGTACACCTCCCTCATGCCCAACAGTATCGCAGAGATGCTCCTTTGAAAATCAGGGGCTCAATTCACAAATTATTTGGTTCGCCAGGGCTCATTGCCATTGGCCGGTCGGCTTCGTTAATGATATGCACAGCTTCGCGATTGGCTGAAAATCTTTCTTACGGCAATTCTACTGTATAAGACGCTGTTATGAATGTGAGCCCCGTTCTTATTGCCAACTGGTTTATAAATATTCTGAATGAGGTGCTTGATTGATCAGATTTGTGACCGCCGCCTCCCGGCCCTCTCTAAAACGTCACACCTAGTGCCGGCGCTGAATTCCCCTGCCGTGGAGCTATACAGGACAGTGCATGTAAAGCGAGGGAGTAGCAGCGCGAACACACACCCACAAGAGAGAAGACACGGACACACAGGCGCTGACTTGCAACTGATTTTTTAATGGCAGAATGAAACACATTATAAATGTCATAATGTAGTCAGTGTCAGTGTATTAGCGCCCCATCTCTCGCCCTCTTTGATGCCGAGTTTCATTTGCTGGATGTGGCTGTCGGGTCTTAAATCGGAAAGAAAAATCAAAGATCACGTGTTTGTGATTATTCCTTGGCCTTGGCTGGCTTTTTGCGTCGATGGCGCTGTGCGCGGAAAAAACCTTGTTACCCATCCCCCCTCTCTTTTTTTCATGCTTCACTCTGACATTTATAATATGTTTCATTCTGCCATTAAAAATCAGTTGCAAGTCAGCGCCTGTGTGTCCGTGTCTTCTCTCCTGTGGGTGTGTGTTCGCGCTGCTACTCCCTCGCTCTACAATGAACCAACTCGCCCAAAAAGAAGTTTTGATGAAGTGCATGTAACTTGCGCGCACTGTGCGAGCCAGAGTGACGCACGCCCCCTTTTTGTCGTGTGCTTGTTTGTTTTCCTTCTCTTCGCTTTTGGCGATAAGGGGAGAAGTGGCTAGTCCGTGCACATGGGCCGACAGGCCTTCTCGCGCCTCGATTTCAACGTCGACAGGAGTATGGCGTGTACGTCCATCAGGCTCAAGGTGGTGGCGCTTATACGCACGCTCCGTCGTCTTCAGCCTGCATAGTTCGGGGCGCGGCCTGTATCGTATTAATCAGGGCCGATGGATCCGCATCGTATGCGACCCGCGAGGACAGAAGTGCAACGTTGGCGATATGTTCTGCGAGGAAACCCACG
The DNA here is from genome assembly GCA_030522465.1 of Rhipicephalus appendiculatus. Classification (NCBI taxonomy): domain Eukaryota; kingdom Metazoa; phylum Arthropoda; class Arachnida; order Ixodida; family Ixodidae; genus Rhipicephalus; species Rhipicephalus appendiculatus. Next base: position 3,024,315 of record JALIZH010032933.1, read on the forward strand.
CGCCTTGCATAAGCTGAGAGAAGGAGGTTGCGCGGCGGGCCCGCTTCCGCCGCCCCGCGGTAGTCTCGTGGGGGGGCACCATTACTCTAATTGGATCGGACAAGTGCGCGCCGGCTCAGCAGGCAACCATGGAACACCAGCGATGGTGGCTCCCGGTGGCTCCAATGTTTAACTCGAACCTCCTTATGCTGGCTTTATAGGACATAAGTTTGCCCTTGTGTGCTTCATGCACGCACGCAGTTTCTGTGTGCATACAGAATATCGAATAAAGGGGCACGCAAGGTGAATACAGGAACGGGGAGATCGCGTGGCCGGTTTAGCGTTTGCTTTAAGACGCGATATTTGAATACCATGCAGCCTGAGCTCTTTTTCTGCCGCCGATGCGCAGAACGCGGCACTGTTGTATTATCACTTCAATGAAGTGATAATACGAGAGTGCCGCGATGAAGTGATATTGCTCTGTCATTTGGAACATCTTGAAAATTTGTTTAGAATCGTCATCGTGATGTTCGGGATGCATAAGGCCACAAATTTTCCATGAAATACATTATGAATCATTTTTATGCGACAGTCTGAGTTATTGCTTCAGCCCAGTTTTATTAAAGCAAAATCTTTAGGAGTAACTGGCGTTTCCTATAAGCGCAGTCGCACTCACTCACACGCACACTGCGTGCGTGGCAAATATT